>JAHQIW010006039.1:0-81609 GCA_019055375.1 Parelaphostrongylus tenuis | reverse complement strand
ATGAAAGGATCTTGTGTAATCTCAAAAGAATCAGCTCTACAATTGCTCTCCATCTGTTGATGTGGCATGGCCCATGTCCTGCCGCTACGTTTTCATCTTCAAGATTAAGACTACCGTTTCATTCACGAAAATTCTTTGAGCCACCACCGTACTGTACGTTCTTAGCAGTTCTCGGATTAAAAACATTGATTTTACGAGTTGTCATCGTTGCTTCAGAACCCATTTCGGACTCGAATAAGAAAATCGCTGGAATTTGTTTTTCATCTAACATCCTTTCCATAGCCCACGATAATATAATTTAACAGCAGTTACGGAACTTCTTGTGCCCATCGTTGTAATGCATACTTGTCAGCAATTCATGAGCAGAATGCTTTATTGATGTAGCGAGTTGGTTCTGCTGCTTTATAACCCATTTTCATCTCATGGTGTGAAACCACAATTATTCTTGCACCAACTGGTATCCTTTTCTTGATCTAGAATAAATATGAGATGGCAGCAAGTAATACGTTATTAGCAACAAAACACTGAGCGGGAAATATACATTTTAATTCTTTATCGAAATCACACTTATTTAACTTCGTATTATGATACTTTTCTGCCAACTCAAAGTAACGGATGGTGAACAGCAGCAACAAGGAATTTCGGTACTTTTGCTATTTATGCAGACAAAATTCGGAAGTTAATATCTATCTAAACTATCGGACTCATGATCACACATCTTTAAGCATAGCATTATCAATAGAAATATCGCCTCATTATACTCTCTATACGTGCTTTTCAATGTGATGAGCACGAACGATGAAACTCTTCAGAATCAATCAAGATGCGATTAGTATTCGAACATTGCCAAGCTTCCTTAGAGATAAACGAGTGCACACTTGACCTATACAACGATATGTGGTAGCTTATGTGGCTTGCCAATCTCTTAATTCAACGATACTGTCTTACCAAGCAAAATGTAGTACCATTTTTTTAGCCCTAGAGGGATGAAAAAATTGGCATGTCCGTTTTGTGAGCGCGAACCAATGACCTCTATTTTCTAAAGTCGTTGTAGCATAACATTTTCTTCTGTTACAGTGAAGTTATGAAGTTGTGAAGCGCTACAGCTCCACTGAAAATTTGATGGAGCTTGCGCCTTGGAAAGATGCTCAAAATGCGGGATAGTATATGACAGAAAAGACGGGTGATCGTGCTAGATCACAAAAATCCATATTCCTCCTCTTCAACGACCTTCTACGATGGAGTTTCTCCAGAGTTACGCTAAATGCGTCCTTATAATAAGATTCGGCACATGGACAGTTAACGGAAGCAACTCATAGATTTAGCATTTCTTGGTGCATCTTTATAGTGTTTTCCACAATGCCATTGCATTGTAATCTCATTATCATGCACTCATCTGCAGAGTCCATTTGGCTACAAAGTTCTACAGCTTTTATTTGATTTTAACATTGCTAAAATGTGATAAAATAAAGAGATCTTATATATTATACATATACAGTAGCACTCTGCTTGACGGGCTCAATGGTCATATGTACTTGCCAAACAAACCCGTTAATAGTTGGTAGCTGACAGCCTCGATGCCTTATATCTTAGAAGAACTATTAACAGAGCAAGAAGCGCGGTGATGTAATGGTGGCACGCGCTTGCAGTAAAGGTGATACGCGGGTTCAACTCTCGCCCAATGTTCAGATTCTCTCACATCATTCAAAATTATTGAACGTAAATTCATAACATCGTGGCACTGCTAAAAATGTCACGGAACACAGAATTGTTGTAGATCTTATACAACTGTAAACTGACTTAGTGCATAAAAAAAATAGTTTCTTCTGTTTAGCCGTTCCGAGGTGTTATTGATATTATTTATTGAATATTAGCGAAGCATACAACAATACAGTTAGTAATGCAGCTTGAATACACAATATTCGAGGTGGCTAACGTTTCGGCGGGTCGCCTTCGTCAGAGCCTGGAAAGATCACATTGATCCACAATCCACTAAGCCAAAAACCTCCATAACCCTAGCAGAAAACGTTAGAAATTTGTTTTGGATCGCATAGTAAAAGCTTCATCCTAAAACACTCACCGTTTTGATGTTTGGGTCTATCAATTATCAACTGAAGACCGCTGCTTAAGGTCAGTGCATCAGTGGGCTGTGCCTAACTCGGGCCGGAAAAATCAGCCTGAGGTGTGGTTCGAGGTCACGCGTGATTACGAGGCACTCCTCTTTTCGGTTCATTTTCGGGCCTTTGTTATGTATCCAAAAGGCTTCTAATGTTTTACGCACAGATGTTCTTGATTTCTGGGCGAGGATCGTGAATTTGACGCCGAACATTACTCCTGCATGTTTTTGGTCCTATGCGTGCCTAGTGGAGTTTTTGAATCACAGTTGCGTAACCCAGCTAGGTGCTCCTTTACACGGAGGAATAGTGGTCTACCCGTTTCGCCAATGTACTCATCGCCGCATATCTCGCAAGAGATTAGGTAAATTATACCCGATCTCATACAGTCGCCGTCTCTGCCGTTCGGACAAACTTTACAATCATTGGTTTCGCAGAGGCGGCCATACAGTCGGTTGCGGACTAATTGACGCTTTAGTGTTTCGGGGGCATTTCAACTATTGCTACCGAATTATCCAAACCTGCTCTTTTTAGGCAACGTTTAATAGCAGTATTGATTTCGTCAGAGATAAAAGGCAGGAGGAAAGGAACCTTGTTTTTGCCAGACTTGTCGGTGGGAGCATGGAATTTCCTCTAAATCTAACCTGAGAAGCTCCTACCGTATCGTAGCCATCAGAGATGGCTATTTTGTGCGCCAAGCTCAAGGATTCTACCTTGTTTTCTTTCCCTGTGCATACATTTGACGCCGTTCGGAACAAATTCTTAAGAAGTGCGCGTTTTATGTATGAAAGATGGGCTGATAGGTAGTGAACCAAGATGTTTTGTTGCTTGGTTTACGATACCATTTTGTAGTGTAGGAGTTTGGACAGGTTGACCTAAGCACTCAAAAGAGGGAGTCAATTTGCTTTCGGTTTCTCACTGGTGAACTTTATGTACTCTGACTGACTGTTCAGCAATTCAAAGCATTTGTCCATCTCCTCTTGGGTTGAGCAGACGACAAAGCAGTCATCTATGTACCTACAGTAGAGTAGCGGCCGGAGATCGATTATTGGCTCTCAACTTTAGACATAAAGGCTATAGCAAGTATTGGCGCTAATCGTTGTAACATTGCCAGCCCTCTGATTTGAACAAAATAGTTCCCGGACCATCTAAAAATTGAATTGTTCAGGCACTCTTTTGAGAGAGCCATAATTTGCCCAATGGAGAAGCCATACATGTTTGTGGTCCTTTCGTGCTCTGTTAAAAGCTCGTATATGGTTTGCACTGCGGATTCATTCGACACGTTTCTATAAAGGGCGGTTACGTCGAAAGATTCCAGCACGTACGCGTTGTATGGGACGCGTTACGTGACGGGACATGATGGTGGACTAAGTTTTAGTTGGGAGATAACAGGAGGCTTCAAACCAGCAGAGCTCGCTATTTTTACCCATTGTTGGTTCAGGTTTCGATACTGTTTTTTTGGAATTCCTTAGCAGATGATGGGCGATAAAGTGTGGTGTCTTAAAGATGGTTTTTCCTTATCGCAATATTTAACTGATTGGGAATTACTCCAAAGTGTCCTCCCTTATCACTAACTGACAGTCTAATTGTTTTGAAATTTATTCTTTTTGTTTTGCGTTTTGTATTCTTTATAGTCGATTAGTCTGAGCCAATGCTCCATGGTCGTTAGTCCTAGTCGTGATGCTTGTCTTTATTGTCGCTCAAGTCAGATTTCTCCCGAGGAGCACCACTTTTCGGAGGAGAACTCCTCCGGCAGTGCTCCTTTTGTGCAGTGCAGCTGTTGGTGACAATGTCCGCCTGCTGATAGCAAGAGCATTGACGTGTGAGTTTTCATTTGAGCAGTGCTACTTCTCCGAACATTCGGCTCGATTGACACCGAAGTCAAACATCACGACGCAGACGAACGACTGTAGAGAATCTGCTAGGCTCAACTGGTTCCAAAAAAAAAAAACGAAACACGTTCGGGAGTTAACCCGAATGAATAAGCTTCTTCAATACAACTTCATGCTTTCTCTTGATCAGCAAAAATTATGCGACTGATTTGTAATGTCGAAGTCGAAGGAATCGGTTCTCCAATTATTATAACACTATGTTCCAGCGATCAATCATAAGGACTGCTGCAGATTGGAATGCATGCTAAAAGACAAAGTAAAATAGCGCGTTAATATTATCATTAGCATTTTTTTTTCTGCATAGAAGGAGCACTGCCAAATAAGCCTGGTTTCAGCGGTGCTCGTTCGAAGAAGATCCAACTCAATTGAACAAAGACAAACATCACAGCGAGGACGAACGACGTAGAGCATCGGCTGGGATTAGTCGGCTTTGAGGAAGAGAAAACCCTTTGATTAGTCAAAAAAAACCTCATTCCAAAGAAATCTTGTGCCCTCTATTGATCACCAAAAATTTTTGACACTTTTCCAATTTCAAAATTCACGCTTGCTGGATGAATAACACAACACTCTTTCACTATCGATGGATCCGTCCATTGTGTTGGCATTCCATATTAGACTTCGATTTGCACTCTTCACTTCAATTTTGGAATTAACCGTTTGATAATCATGCTATTCTTTGCTCTCTTTTCTCAAGTAAATTGAGCTGTACACATGTTCACCGGCAAAATTTTCACTCAAACATTTTTATTGGAGTCGACCAATCATGGGTTGTATTCGATGGGAAGATTCTTTCTGCGGACCATACCATCTCCCTGGAACCATTCGCGCCTGAACTGCTTTGCGGCTCCTTCGGGAGTGTTGCACCATTCCACGGTAATACGATCATTGTTGGTGTCCTAAGGCGGAAGTTATCACATTATAAGTGAATCAGTAATCATAATCAGTGTTTATGAAATTTCTTTCAATCAACCGTTTTTAGCGGTGGTATGAGTTACAAATACATACCCAGTACTGTTCAGTGTTAGTGCGTGAGAGTGTTAAGTGTTAAGCAAATCTTTGAACGTCGGATGGGATCCAAACTCGCATTCTATTTTCTGGGGCTCGTAGTGATCATTGCATCACCAGGTCTTTTCTGCCATCTTGCTTTCCTGCCAACATTACATTAGCGTTGCAAAAAGAGTGGTGGCAGAACGAGTGTAGGTAGTTCGAAGGTTAGCACGCGCCTCCGGAAAGCGTGAAATTGCCAACGACGTTTAAAGTTGTGCACACCACCTGACATTATATTACATAAAGTCAGTGAGTCAGAAAATAAAACACACCTCACGTCCATATTCGAAGGTATCGCATGATACAGCCATGAGTGTTGCCTCCTTTGGATCAAGCACACCGCAAGCTGGGTCGACACCAAGCCGTTTCATGTTCGTCGTCTTGATCGCCCATCCGATGCGTCGTCCAGAGGCGTTGATGATCTTGATGTGGTAGGTGTGCTTGTCGTCGTACGGTGCATTGAAGACAATCTTCGAGTTTGGCTGAGTGTTGATGTCGCCGGGAGGAATTGAGGACATTTTTACAATACCGATCAAGCTAATTCGTTGGTTTATATACCTCTTCCATCGTATGATAATTACGTGTTTACTTCAGACTTTTTTGATAATCAGCTCTCAGATTACTAAAACTGATATGTTCTCAGATAAGGAAGATTGACAATTTTCTATGATTATTAGAACTAATTAGGGGGACGGTGGTTGATGAGACTCCGCGAGAGATTGATCCCTCTTCTTCTCTCTTTCTCAGCACTCTTCGGCAATCACTTAACGAACGCTCACGAAATGTTCCATTTTAGCTATACCTGATGTTACAAAGAAATCTGCTCGACAATTTCTCCACGACACTTTCGATGAAGATGAAATCCTTGAGCAGCGATAATTACGCGCAGTCTAATCCTGGAGCCTAGAGAGGTCAAACTGATTCGCAAATTATTAAATCAAAGGCCTTCGTAATCCCAGCAAAAAACGTGAGAAAATGTTCTGGGTCGTATAGGAAAAGCTTCATTTCAGAAACACTGACCGCTTAGATGTTTTAGGTCTTTCAATTAATCATTCTACCAGTGGCAGGTCTCCAATGATAAATAAACAGAGCTAAAACATGGTTATATATATATATATATATATATATATTTGCTCAAAAAAATTTTTAATCTTTTGAACAAATCGTGTAGACCAGCTTCATCAACAAAACATCACAAAACCGTATACGAAAGCCATGAGAGTCAATCTAACATCAGTAATGTGCTACATCAACCAAGGGTCACCGTGTTAGGAGGCATGACTCTCCCTGATAATTCGCGATCGTTTGAAAATGGGCTCAAGTTTCTCACCAGCGCAACCAATTTCTAAGGAAATCCTGTGCAGTGTGGCATGCAATTTCCAAGAACTTCAAGACCGACTCCGCTATAAGGCCAGACTACAATCATTTAACATAAACAAACAGCAAAACATGGGGGCAATACCCACACCACCTTTTCCCCGAGCGTTCTTTAGGCAGCAAGACCCCAATAACAAGATAGATATCAATTTTCGCATATTTTTGAATGAAACTCTCAGAATCCTCAACCACTACCACGGGAAAATGCTTAGTTTCAACCTAACATCTTCGCAGAGAAGCGGCATGCGACAGATACGGGAGCTAATAAATTTCAAAACAAATAGACTACCAGTTAGTGACAGGGGAGGAGAGTTTGTAATAAGTCCCAACCAGTTGGATATTGCGATAACGAAGAACCATCTTGAAGACACCACACTTTATCGCCACTATCTGCTAAGGAGTTCCAAAAGCACTATCGAAAACTGAACAAACAATGGGCGAGCTCGGCTGGTTTTAAAGCCCTCCGTTATCCCCCATCTAAAACTTAGTCCACCATCATGTCCCGTCTTATACTTGTTTCTCAAAACTCATAAATTGGATTCACTGGTGATCTTTTGTCTACTAATCTATTAAATTTCAAAGTTGGACCCATCATCTGCTGCGCAGGCGGACCAACGAACAGGATAGCGTGGTTTTTAAACCTAATACTAGTCCAATCACTAAAGCACATTCCAGCGCATCTCACAAGCACCCAAATGTTCCTAGACCATTAACGTGACGCGTCCCCAAACAACGCGTACGTGATGGAACCTTTCGACGTAACCGCCCTCTATACAAGCGTGTCGAATGAATCCGCAATGCAAGCCACATACGAGCTTTTAACAGAGCACGAAAGGACCACAAACATGTATTGCTTCTCCATTGGGCAGATTATGGCTCTCTTAAAAGAGTGCCTAAACTGTTCAATCTTTAGATGGTCCGGGATTGCTCAAATCATAGGGCTGGCAATGGGACGACGATTAGCGCCAACACATGCTATAGCCTTTATGTCCAAAGTTACAAGTCCAATAATCTGCCCAACTCCGGCCGGTACTCTACTGTAGATGCATAGATGACTGCTTTGTCGTCTACTCAACCCAAGAGGAGATGGACAAATGCTTTGAATTGCTGAACAGTCAGTCAGAGTACATAAATTTCACCCGTCAGAAACCGTCAGCAGATTGACTCCCTTTTTTGAACGTTCAGGTCAACTTGTCCAAAAACTCCTACAATTCAAAATGGTACCGTAAACCAAGCAACAAAAACATCTTGGTTCACTACCTATCAGCCCATCCTTCACACATAAAACGCGCACTTCTTAAGAATATATTCCGAACAGCGTCAAATGTGTGCACTGGGAAAGAAAACAAGGTAGAATCCTTGAGCTTGGCGCAAAAAATGGCCATCTCTAATGGATACGATACGGTAGGAGCCTCTCAGGTTAGATTTAGAGGAAATTCTATGCTCCCAACCGACAAGTCTGGCAAAAACAAGGTTCCTTTCCTCCTGCCTTTTATCTTTAACGAAATAAGTACAGCTGTTAAACGCTGCCTAAAAAGAGCAGGTTTGGATGAATCGGTATCAATAGTTGGAATACCCTCAAAACACTAAAGCGTCAATTAGTCCGCAACCGATTGTATGACCGCCTCTGCGAAGCCAATGACGGCAAAGTTTGTCCGAACGGCAGAGACTGCGACTGTATGAGATCGGGTTTAATTTACCTAATCGCTTGCGAGGCATGAGGCGATGAGTACATTGGCGAAACGGGTAGACCACTATTCCTCCGTGTAAAGGAGCACCTAGCTGGGTTACGCAACTGTGATTCAAAAACTCCACTAGGCACGTATAGGGACCAAAAACATGCAGGAGTAATGTGTGGCGTCAAATTCACTATCCTCGCACAGGAATCAAGAACATCTGCGCGTAAAACATTAGAAGACTTTTGAATACATAACAAAGGCTTGAAAATGAACCGAAAAGAGGAGTGCCTCGTAATCACGCGTGACCTCGAACCATACCTGAGGCGGTTTTTCCGGCCCGAGTTAGGCATAGCCCACTGATGCACTGACCTTAAGCGGCTGGTCTTCAGTTGATTATTGATAGACTCAAACTTCAAAACGGTGAGTATTTAAAACGAAGCTTTTACTGTGCGATCCAAGACACATTTCTAACGTTTTCTGCTAGGGTTATGAAGGTTTTTGGCTTAGTGGATTGTGGATTAATGTGATTTTTCCAGGCTCTGAAGGCGACCCGCCGAAACGTTAGCCACCTCGAATATTGTGTATTCTAGCTGCATTACTAACTGTATTGTTGTATGCTGCGCTAATATTCAATAAATAATATCAATAACACCTCGGAACGGCTAAACAGTAGAAACTATTCATTTATTCAAACTATGCCGAGGTTAATAGATAGTCGGTCTTGGGATTGACTTAGTGCTTGCCTGGGTTCCACAGTGACTTTCAGTTCTCACCAGTATATTAAGCCAGTATTATCTTTTCATTAACGCAATTTGTCTAGAAATACCATAGATTTGCGGTGATCAATTTCCGTGCATAAAGTCTGTTCCCGCACTGCTTGTAATCAATTGCTAGTCTGATCCTTGAAAATGCTTCGACGGAGTTTGCCTTTCTCATCTTTGTAATGACATTTGCTGCAAGTAATCTGATAACAAGCTACTGAAAGGACAGTTTTTTCTGTGTCACTTGAGGCTTTACGTGCACCTTTTATGAGCTATCGACTGGTCACGAAAATACAATTTTGCAACACTTACAAAAAAGTCACTCATAGGTGCTAAACTCTTCCTACGTTCTATTCTTAATGTGCGGATCTCATGCTTGAGGGTCTCATCTTATTCACGGAAGTCATAGATCAATGCTCGACTACGTTTTCTTTCAGTTTCAAGGCAACCAAGCTAGAGCGTTTGTTACTGATTGGTGGAGAGTGTTGGGGATAGGAGATCTACTCCGTCGAGCTGCGCTAAGCATCACCAGCATATATATATATATATATATATATATATATATATATATATATATAAAGATAAAGCTCTCAGCGTTGGTCAATCCCTGAGGGATGCGTCATGCATTCGCTCCAATTGTTTAAATTTCCTTTGAGGTGATCGCATAGACGGAACAGTTACTCATTACAAATTTCGTATAGTTTTTGACAGCTGACGTTTCGGCAGTTCGCCTTCTTCAGAGTCTGGGAAAGTCAAATTGTCCGCAATCCAATCAGTCAAACACCTCCATTACTCCTTTAGAAAAAATCACCGGACCAAGATTTCAATCTCATCAAGCACAAAATCAACTCTCAAAATACTCACCGCTTTCTTTATGTGTTCCACTGAATGATTCAAGTGGAGATTACCGGAACGAGATCACACAGGCTCGTAATGCACCTTAACCGTCAAAAAATAGTCCTAATTACTGACACATAATATCACGAGTGACAACGAGGCATTCTTCCCTGCGGTTTATAGTTGAATTGGTGGTGTTGATCCAAAGTGCTTCCAGAATTTTCCGAGCTGATATTTTTTGGTCCTGCGCAAGGATGGTGACTCGATCTCAAAATCAACTCCGTCGTGTTTCTGTTCTCTATGCGTCCCTAGTGGAGTGTCTCGTCTATTAAGACAGTTGTCAGCTAGTTGTTCTTCTATGCAGTGTAGGGTGGCTTACCCGTTTCGCCAATATATTTCTCGCCACAAGCTTTGCAAGAGATTAGGTAGACTGTAACTAGGTTCATGCAATCACCAGCTCTGCGTGTACTCTTTCCTCTGAACCTAAGCCGAGAGGTTACAAATTCGTATCTTTCAAAAGTATCTCCCGAGCCAGTTTCACGAATTCTACTCTGGGCTCCTGCCCGGTAGGCTGCTGTTCGGAGCACGTTTTTTACTAATGCCTTTTTCGTATGTGAGGGATGAGAAGGGAGATAGTGAACCGGGATGTTCTTATTACGTAGCTTTCGGTACCATTTTGATTTGTAGCCGCTCTCTGTTAAGCTTATTTGCACGTTCAAGAATGGGAGCCAATCGTCTTTTAGTACCTCACAGGTGAATTTTATATACTCTGACTGTTCATTCAACAATCTAGAGCAATTATCTAACTCCTCTTGAGTGGAACACAACCAAAAAATCATCCATATACCTACAGTAGAGTAATGGCCGGAGATCCATCACTGGTGCTTCCACTTTCGACATAAAGGCAATCGCCAGGCTAGGTGCCAATCGCTGCCCCCGTTTCCAGCCCTCTCATTTGAGCATAATATTTCCCGAACTATCTGAAGATTGAGCAGTTCAGGCACTCTTTTAGTATAACCATGAAGTGCTCAATCGACAAGGCATGCATGTTCTTACCTCCCTGGTGTTGCATCAGAAGCTCAAGTGTGGCTTGCAATGCAGAGTCATTCGACACGTTGGTATAGAGAGTAGTAACGTCAAATGACTTTATTACGTATGCGTTAGTCGGGTTCTTCTTGTTCACGTTTATTGTTTGTTCACGTTGTTTATTGTGCTCAGTATTTGGAAGGCAACCTTTGAAGGAGAACAGTTGGTGGGTCAAAATTGATCTGCTACTCCACTAGTTTAAATCAAAATCAAGGTAATTAAAACGCGTACGCAATGGAGCCATTCGACGTCACTGATCTCTATACCAACGTGTCGAATGACTCCGCATTGCAAGCCACACACGAGCTTCTGATACAACACCAGGGAGCTGTAAATATGTATGGCTTGACGATTGAGCAGTTCATGGTCCTATTAATAGAGTGCCTGAACTGCTCAATCTTCGGATGGTCCGGGAAATATTATGCTCAAATGAGAGGCTGGCAAAGGAGCAGCGACTGGCTACTAGCCTGGCGATTGCGTTTATGTCGAAAGTGGAAGCACCAGTGATGGATCGCCGGCCATTCTATTGTAGGTATATAGATGCTTGTTTAGTTATCTGTTCCACTCAAGAGGAGCTAGATAATTGCTCTAGATCGTTGAATGAACAGTCAGCTTACACAAAATTCAGCCGTGAGACACCAAAAGATGATAGTCTCCTTTTCTTGAACTTGCAAATAAACTTAAGCAGGAGCGGCTAAATAACATGGTGGTACCGAAAGTTAAGTAATAAGAATATCCTGGTTCACTATCTCTTCTCATCCCTCACATACGAAAAAGGCGTTAGTAAAAAACATGTTTCCAACAGCAGCCAATGTATGTACCGGAGAAAAGCAGAGAGTAGAATCCGTGAAATTGGCTCGGGAAATAGCCACTGTTAATGGATACAAATTTGTGACCTCTCGGCTTAGGTTCAAAGGAAAGAATACGCCTCCGAACGAAAACTCGAATGAAAGAAAAGCCCCGTTTATCCTCCCCTTCTTCTCAAATGAGATTAGTACAGCTATAAAAGGTTTAGAACAATCGGTGGCTATTATTGAGATGTCACCGAATACTCTAAGACGCTAACTAGTTAGCAACCGCTTATATGACCGTCCTGTATAATGAAAGAATGTAAAATATGTCCTAAAGGCAGAGGCGGTGATTGCATGAGCGTAGGTACAGTCTACCTAATCTCTTGCAAAGCGTGTCATCTGCCACCTGTCACCAGTCGTCCCGTTAATCGTCGAGTGACTCGAGCGGGTACCATCAACTCTTCCATTTCTCCCTAACGCGTGCAAGAATAGCCCAGTGGGTCCTCCTCGCTCTAGGAATTCGCTGACCATCATATCTTTCTTCTATCGCTTTCGTGAAGAAATCGGACCAACGGGTAGGTGGTCTTCCTTTAGAGCGCTTGACG
This sequence comes from Parelaphostrongylus tenuis, assembly GCA_019055375.1. Taxonomy (NCBI): domain Eukaryota; kingdom Metazoa; phylum Nematoda; class Chromadorea; order Rhabditida; family Metastrongylidae; genus Parelaphostrongylus; species Parelaphostrongylus tenuis. Next base: position 69,420 of record JAHQIW010006039.1, on the reverse strand, counting down.
TCTCGAGGAATCCAGTCGGTAACGGCTCTCGTCCATCGGTTGTCGTTGAGGCTCATCACGTGTCCGGCCCAGCTTATTTTCAATATCCTGGCGTGTAGAACGGCGTCTCTGATTTTCGATCGTTGACGTAGATCGGAACTTCGGATCCTTTTTCTCATTTGCGAGATAAGGGATACTGCCAGCATCGACCTTTCGACTGTGCGTCCGATAACGCTAAGTGATTTTTCATCCTGCTTACGTAGCGACCAGGTTTCTGCTGCATACGTTAAGGCAGGGATAATTGTCGAGTCGAAAAGGTGAGCACGGAGTCGGATGTTCTTTGTCCTCTTCAATGCATCTGCGATGCTCTTAAACGTTCCCCAAGCCGTTCGTTTCCTCCTGCTCAACTCTGGAGCTAGGTCGTTCATCATGTTGATTTCACGACCTAGATAGATGTAACTGGAGCATTCGGAAATTGTCGTTCCGTTGAGCGTGAATGGGGCATTAGAAACCCATCCGTCATTGTTTTCGTTAGATTCAGTTGAAGACCGATCTTTCCACAGGCGTTATCGAAATCAGTCAACATTCGTTCCGCTTGGCTGATGAGCGTGTACCGATAAATATATTGGCGAAACGGGTATGCCGCTCCATGCCCGCATAGGAGAACACCTAGCTGACAAACGTCTTAATAGACGGAACAGCCCGCTAAGAACGCATAGAGAACCGAAACGACGGAGTTGATTTTGAGATCGAAGTCACCATCCATGTGCAGGAACAAAAAACATTACGCGAAAAATTCTAGAAGCGTTTTGGATTAATACGACCAATCCAACCATACACCGCAGCTGGGATTGCCTCGTAAACACTCGTGATATGAGCCAGTATATTAGACTGTTGTTTTGATGGGCAGGGTGCATTGCATTTCGAGCCTATGTGGAGTCCTTCCGGTGGTCTCCACTTGAATCATTCAGTGGAACACATATAGAGGGCGGTGAGTATGCTGAGAGTTGATTTTACGTCTGATGCGATTGAAATCTAAGTTTAGTGGTTTTTTCTGAAGGAGCAATGGAGGTGTTTGACTGAGTGGATGGCAGACAATTTGACCTTTCCAGGCTCTCAAGGCGAACTGCCGAGGCATCATCTGACAAGTAAAGATTAATATAACACCTCGTGCTTGGCTCAAAGAAGAGAATTAGGAATTATATTGAAGCATGCCGAGGTTGATAGACAGTCGGTTTTGAGATTTTATTTTTTTATGTTTTTTTGTAATCCTTGAACTAAATGGGCTAGTTGCAGGTTTTTTTAATTGGAAATAGTGATTATTTCTGTGACATGGTTGAGTCACTGTGGTGGTAATATTTGTCTCAATTTGATTACCGCAGAAGAATGTTACTCGATTTACAAATGTCAGCGCTAAACCCAGACTTCATGTTTTTGAAGACTTTTTTCAAAATGCGCCTCACGGCCACTACTGTTGCTTACTACATAAAATGATAGGGACGCAGATTTTCGATTGCTCGCCTTATGTGGTTTCAGATGTTGAAACGATGAAATGCTACTCAATAATATCAATGACCGTTCATTGCTACGGTTGAAGTTTAACCTTGACTGAATAAAGTCAGTCAAATATAAAAAAAGTCTGACTAAGTACTGCAAGATCGCTATTCATAGAACAGTGGCACGGAAATGTCACTTTGAAGAACTCATTTTCAGAGTTCTCCATAATAGAAGTTGTGCTGAAAAGTGTCCACGCCTTCATGCAAATGACATTACACTTGAAGTCGAAGAAATAAAATTCTCACCTCAATTTCAGTACGTTAGCGAAAAGTCTTTACCTCGTGATTTAACAATTCTGTTTTGTCGGCGTGACAAATCGAAAGCACCATCAGCACTGTAAAGTCATTGCATCTGTTGTAAATTTTTTTTATGAACGTTCATAGAATCTGACAAACACTTCCACGTTTTAGCAGTTCCTTGTTGTGTCAAATGATTTTCTAATCGACAATTGCACTATAGCGCTGTATATTCTTCGAATACAACACTTTAGTGAATCGTCTAACTTCATGCTATGTTCTCAGGAAAGTGTTTTATCAAAATTCATACACATTGAAACCAACTTCGCAAGAAGAACAGCTGCTGTAAGCTCTCGATTTAAATCTTCTCAGCTCTGACGAAGATAAGCCGTCGGAATGTTAGCCATAATTTTTGACACCTTGAGTAAGGCTCATCAGTAACATTTGATTTGAGAAAAATAGATAGAACGTTGTGGATCATTTGAAGGCAATTCACACAACATATCGCTAGGCTTCATTTCATGATTCCAGTCGTTTCAAACGCACAGGGTTATGCGTGGTTTCATCAATAATAGCTCATTAACATTCCAGCATTATCACCTACAGATAGCAGAAGAACTCATACGTGAGTTCAAGGAATTTTTATTCAGAAGACGACAGGAAGGGCGTGCTATTCTGAAAACATTTCACTAAGGGTTACACAAGTGAGAAATCGGAGTTATTTGACCTTCTTTAAAGCTTGAAGGGATCAAACTAATGTGCAATCTACTCAGTCATATATTCTCTTAACTCTGAAAGAAAAACAATATTTATCATACTGTTCGTTTCAAGTGTTTTCTTAAGACCACGCTCAAACATCAAAATGCCTAATAATTTCTGAGCCATGCATGTGGTCTGTCATGGGCACTTATGCAGTGCAATGCGTGAGTTTTAACTTTAGCAGCCGCGTTAGCGGTACATTTCACTATGTTAATGTATGATATTTCGTAAATAGCAACCAAGAGTAATCGAGTGACACTGCTCACCTAGATATTTCTTTCACTTGACGACACGTGTGAATAGTACGTCTGCGTCTCCTCTATGTAAGGGGGCCAAGAGGACTGGCTAGGACTAAAGGCACTGGGCAACTGATGAGGCTGTCAATGACGAAACACGAGTATCGTACTTAATAAGTGCCCATAACAGACCATATTCATGGCCGAAAAAAATTATTATCAGCAGAAAAAGGTTTGGATTGTATAGTAAAAAGATCATGTGAGAGTGAGCGCGATTCTTCATCGAAGAAGGTTAGACTGAGCGGACCGAAGGCGAAGAATCGAAACAAGGCATATGACCGTAGACAATTAAGTCGACTCAATAAACCACATCGAAATAGCTGGAAGAATTTTGTTATCAACACCATTGTGATGAAGGTTTAGTCAGCAAAGGAAATGATTGATTGGTCGTGGCGAGGTCAAAGAAAAGTTGGTTCATAATAAATTGCGTGAAAGTTTGTCTTAAATTGAATTTTAGTTCGTTTCCAACGCTCCACTATCACACACTTGCTGACACCTTCGCTTCATCTATTTTCTTGCCTGAAAGCGGGTTAAAACGACATCTCGCACAAATAATAAGTAGTCTCAACATTACAAAACGGATTTTCTTAGGCAATAAAACATTTACAAATGATACAGATTGACTAATTACATAATTACCAAACATGGCTCCATATCGAATCCTGTTCTATATGGAAAAATGTGTTACGGAACTATGTAAGATAATGCATAAGTGTACAATAATGATGTCAATTACTTTACCAAGTCATAAGCTGTAAAACTGCTTTTGTTATGTGATCACTTGATTGGGTCGCCGTTGCCGAGTGGTTGCGATGCTCGTCGCAGCGCGCGTGGAGCCGATCCCCAACTCCAACTCTCTCCGGTAGTCAGCAACAACGTCCTATGGAGCGCCACAGTCAGGCTATCCTCAAGATTGCAAGGAGACTCGCTCAACTAATATTCTACGCCGTTCAAGAAGAATCCGAGAAAAGAATTGAATGCAGGAAGTACTGGATCTGCAGTATGAAAACACTGCGATGACGGATCAAAGAAAGTGCTAAAAGATCAATCGATTTCTTTTTGCTAAATTGCAGAGCATGTTGTTCAATGGATTGGCAATGTAGCTGTTCATCTATCCATATCAGATGGCTCGAATGTTTTGATACTCCTACTTTTCCTGGGCATGACTTAGACAATTTAGTCAACGCTGCTACATTTGGCGCTGGCAGGACAACGGATGGGAACGATGTATAGCTTTTACGACTGCGATTTGAGTAGAATAAACACGATCGTGGTTCTTTTAACTTGTTGGGAAAGGCGAAGATCCTAGAAGTAAATGCAGGTATAGTTGCCCGATATACATATGATATCTCATGTGGTTCTATTGAGTTTGGAAATCGTGACTCCGTACCCTGAGCCTCATCAGGAGACCAGAGCAGGTAGGTTGAATTTTTCTCATTATTTTTGAGCTTGATTAGTATAATAAAAAGCGCCAAATTCTGTATTGGATAGAAACGACATAGTCGTTCTCCGTGTTCCGAAACGGGATTCCTGTTAGTGCATCCGATATTGCGGGTTTTAGAAACGATTATGACATACTATACGGCGTACTGTTGAACTGTTAACCTGAACAATATCATAAACTCATAGACTATCAATCTCAGTTAGAGCACTTGTTAGGCACATTCAATGAGATTCCTTGTTGCCAACATTTAACATCAATCGCTCTTTTTTATCATTTTCGAAATTTATTAAATCGGCTCCGTGTTCAAGCACAGGTAATCATAAAATTTCTTTTATCCAAAGCTTCTTAAAAGCCTCGTTTTAAAATTTCGACGTATTCTGTGAGACTATCTCAAGCATTTTCGAGATTTGGTATGTCAGTAGATTACGTTCGCTTCGGCGGTCTCGCCCACCACATCAGAGCCACATATCCCACCAGTATCACCTCTACTGAAAAAACGAGGTTTTCATGAAAAGTTTTGATTGAAAGGCATTGTCTGTGTGCTTGGTAACAATCGCAAGTCGTCGAGTGAAAAATGCTTAAGGCAACATTTACGTTGCTTCAACCTAACATGTTACTCCGTTCCCCAGCAGCAGTAGGGGTGACTGCCGGGACGTGTGGCTCTGATAAGGAGGGTGAGACCGCCAAAACGTACCTAGGGCACTAACTGCCAAACCTCGGAAGGGCTAAAGCAGTCTTTTGAGATCACATAATTTCTTTACGTTTCACTGCTTATATATCAATAAAAACCTTTAATTCCATCCTTGTTATGATCTAGATCGATGATTTGGACGAAGCCATTAAAGTCACTATCAAAAATCCCCACGGAAATTAAGCTGTGGTGCTCACACCCAATGGTACCACAGCAAGATAATATACTGATCTCATGTTTTGAGAATGTTCTATCGCCTGAACCATCTTAACCAACTTTATCTCCAAAAATCAAAAAGGAAATCCACTGTGGCCACGTATGGGGTAGCATCTCAACTTTAGTTCCTCTTCATGGTTTTTCCTTATGTATGCCGCGGTTCCTTTGAAAGAGACATCAGTTTACACGGGAAGATATATTTCTAAACGAATCGTAAATGTAACTGATAAACAAAGAGAGATGTTGTTTGGAACTAACATTCACGCGCAACGGGAAACGACACGACACTTTTGAAGAAGCACAACTAGACTGAAACAGCAAGCAGCGTACTCTTAACTGAAATAACATTATTCTTATCCCTCAAGACCGAAGTGATCATGCTCAAGTTTTCATGTCAGTCATCGGTATTTTCAAAACATTAGCATCATTCAAAAAACGCCTTCGAAGGAGACAAAATGTGTTGGTACTTCAACAGAATAAATGAGTTTTTTTATATTGACTCGATGACAATGGTTTATACTAAAATTTTCATCAGTAAATTTATGCAGCTTTGTAACATTTTGATGTAATAAATGCCGAAACCCAATGTAGTTCATACGAAACTTTGGAATTTCTATGAAGTACATGCGTAACTCAAAATGTTCCATTAATCTCTACCAGAAGCGACTCCAGTTGTTAAGACTACAAACGTAGTGATGAGAAAATTTGAAAGTTTTGGATATTTCGAGCTTTCCTATCTATCATTTCAATGGTCTTTTGTCGGCATCATTATAGGAAGAATGCTGATTTATAGATTCCGAGCAAATTTCGTTTTTTTTTTTCCAAATCGATAGCCGCAGCAGATATGGAACATAGCTTTACAGGAAAACAAATTTACTCTTAATAATTCAATAGCACACAAATTCTATACCTGTATATGAATTGCAATCGCTCTTATTCTTCTATGTGACTTTTTTATTGTTAACTTATCTAGAGTATTTCAAATGTCTGCTTATTGTAATGTCGTTAACTTATTTTTAATGATATTCTTTGATATTCGGCTCTGAAGACGACGAAATGCGACGAACGTCGGCGAAATAAATGCATAAGCTTTATGGATAACTTCGTGTTTTCGTTCAATAACCGTAGAATGTGTGATCGATTTGTAATGTCGAAGTTGAAGGAAAGGTCGTTTTCAACCAATAGGATGGTAGCGAATATTTGATGCGACTGCTGCAGGATGGATGGTTCGCTAAATAACAAGATAATATATGAAAAGTCCTTTTCTTTATTCAAAACTTGGACGAAGTTGGTACTGCTTTTCCTCAAAAATTGATGACTAACGTTTTGGCGCCACCACCTTCGTCAGAGCATTAAGCATCAGAGTAATGGTGATTTTTGCTATAGGCTTGCTCTTAGCGGACCCTCTAAGTAAAACGAACTCCATATCAGCGTTAGACGCGTTTTAGATATCATTTCATCAACCAGAACACCCCACAGCAGTGACTGATTTTCTGTGAATCGTCAATTGAAGAGATTATTTACAATTTAATTTTTAGACAACTTTTTCATATTAACATCACTATGACAGTAGTATTTCCAGCATAATTTTACTTGGTATACCGAAACTCGATTTCTAGTGTAAAACTCCAAAAGTTTCATGTATTACTCTGCAATTAAGTTTGTAGTTTCTCATTCGTAGCAGGTTAGGCAATCATTTTTTCTATCGTTCTAAGATGTGCTTGTTCTTGATGACATCATGCTCTTACAAGAAGTATGGAGAAGAAAGCATGCGATTATTGCTTTCTGCAACAATCGCAAGCTTTCTTCTTAATGCGCAACGTTTAATGCATTCAAATAGACTGTTTAGCAGTGTCTAACAATCCGAGGTGATTGGTCTTCATCGGCTGACAAACGAGCAAGGGATTTTTCTCTTACGTTTAGCTTGAAAAGGAAAAGTTGATTTAAGCCCATGAATGAATTTTGCCGTCGGCAGTGGGAAGAAGTACAAAAGTGGATAACTGACAGGAAAGAAAAGCCAGTATCTTTGTTTGTTAAGGATGTTTGTGTTACTTCATTGTTCTGCTATCCTTGTTAAACAAAACAGACTAATGCGCCTTTCTTTCGCACTTTATTGCATTTTGTCGAGTCTTTCAGAGATTCATCATCATCGAATGACTTTTTCTTTTGATATGAATGCATCACCTAGTATTCTTTGATTAGTATCAGAGCACTTTTAGTTTGAATGCATTTGTACTTTTACAAACAAACGTTACACAATGAATTACCTAGATAGCGATCTCCTTGACGTTCTCCTTACCCTATGTGATGGGTTAAATCGTTAGCCACTATCCAACGGATGACTTCTTGAGTACTTAAGATCCTTCTATAGATTTCGCTTCTTAATAGACTGTTTCATCGATTGCTTTTTGATAACTCACACTGGCGGCCAAATTTTCTCATATGCCGTTCAACACTTTTCCGAACAGAGGAAACAAAGTCGCATACATGACTTAGAACTTCTTATCATACTATTTTGCCTTGTGTTCTGGTGATCCAAGGCGATTATGCGACATATAGAGAGCATAGATATCTAATCTTGCATAGATAGAAACGTGTTTTCATTGCTGTTTTAACTTGGGATAAAAAGAAATTAGATTTACAAACGTAGTGAATTGAAAAATCCTTTCAAATTTATTTATATACAGAGTAGAAGTAGAGCATTCACAATTTTCTCGATTTAATCCTCGAGCTTTGGCAATGGTTGCGGCATATTCTCGGAAGGCTGGGTTGGTGATGCGTATCCCACATTGTCCTCACTTTGCACTGGGCTCAACAATGATTGGTTCTCAGTTCTTTTCTGAAAGAGAAGAGGCTTCTTCTTTCACAATAGTCTTTTCGAAAAGGAAACCTACTATCAATTTTTCATTCCATTTACGCACTTACTTTTGTGGATCTGATTCTTGCAAAGAAATATACTTGAAAAAGAGATTGTGATAGTATTCGCAAAAGGCGAAAGTTATTTTGTGTTCAGTATGGTGCTAAATATCACTACTGTATAGTCACGATTATTAGGTTGGCAACTAAGATTTTTCCTATTTCTTTATTATTTTTACTTATTCACAATAGTTTTTTTTTCTTGGTCCTTTCTTGCTGTATTATGTCATTCAAAAGCTCGTGATCTCGAGATTTTGAATATATTATACGACCCATTTTCTTTTTTGCAACTGTAAAGAACTTTCTTCTACTATTTCTTTAGAATGAATGTTTCAAAACTCAAATTCGTAAACGCTCTTGCCTGAGTTTCTTTGGTCATTCTGCAACCGAAAGGGTGCAAAACCTATGTAGAGCACCTAACCACAGGGTGGTCGGTCTACGAACTACACAAAAATAGTTCAGAAAGTTTCGTAATAGCTACAATAACACTTCAAAATCGGCTGCGACAGCTATATTGAAACGGCGTCAAGACAACGCTCGTCCATATATAGCGCGTCCGACATTGCAAAAGATTGGAGATTTAGGGTGGGATCGTTTAATTCATCCATCGTATAGCCTACATGCTGCTCCAAGTGACTGAAGTCTCTCCAATCGTAGCAACATTCCTTCGCAGGAAAACGCTTGGCCAAATTTGCTGATGTGATTAAGCACGTGTTTGAGTGTTTCGCTACAAAACGCCAGGATTGTATCGTCGAGGCATCGAGAAATTAGCAAAAACTTGACAACATTATTGATTCCATTGGTGCGTATATTGATTAGAGATGTTTATTTGTTAGTGGTTGATAAACCGTTTTGTTGAAAAAAAGTTTTTTTGGCGCAACAAAACCTAATTGCCAGCCTGATATCTCCTCAGCTCTACCGATTTAAAACCTTACATGACTTTGTAAGTATTATATATGCTTTATATTATGGACTTAATTGGCTTTTTACAGGATTAAGATGAAATATGTAGCTTGAACCTAATAATGATACACTTACACTTTGTTTTTTTTAACGTTAATTTTGACAGGTCTGTCACAGGCGCTTCATAAGAAGTTGATCCTCTCCTGGGTACTATTTGGAAGTCGAACTTTTTGATGTCCTTCAAAACAACGTCCACTCGAATCGTCACTTTTCCTTGAGTGGATACTCTAGTTGCTAAATTGTTCATTATTTCATCAAAATAACGAGGACGATAAGCTGATGAGGTGAAACAACTTCAATAACGCTTACAACCACATCTGTTGCAATGCACTTGCTGAATAGGACATGAAGGGAATATTCCGTTGATTCAACATTTCAAGGCTAGAACGAATGTAGCTGCATTTGGTCTGTATGCATGATGATTCCCGCAATTTCCTTTGCAACAAAGAATATTGTCGTGTTTCGACATTCATTTGAGGGTTATCTTATCAGACTTAGTACACCAGATGTGGTCCATAAAAACTCGTTAAGTAATTTACACAAAATCAATCGTCAAAATCTGTCTTTTTGATGAAAACTCGTTTGGTGATATGGTTGCCCTATGTCCAAAGTCATGTTCCAGGTAAACACGGCTTGAGTAAAGATCTTCTCAGCAAACATAGTGCGGAATGAACTGTTAATGTGCAAACGACTTCCTTTTGCAATGCTGTGAAACGGTTCTGCTTGTTTCGTACTGGTGATGCGTCGATAAGAAGTGACGAGAGGTGCTGATGTTAGAACTCAATTAAGAATTTGACGAGGATACCTCTGACTCTTTTGAGTCGAGAGCGAGCGAGATGTGCGCTTTCACACTAACGAGATAGTATGACCGCTCCAACATGACACACCATTGGGGCGACATATCCTTTCTATCCGGTGTGAAGCCAAATGGACACAGTTATCAAACAGGCGCAAGAAAAAAACACCGAAAAATCCTTCGATGATTCATTGACGATGTTCTTCATCTTTTGAAAACAATGAGAGTTGCAAGGCAACTCACATGTTCTTGCAGTCTTGCCCAGAAACCAGTTCTTTGCGTCTTTGTCTAGGTATTGCAGAAAATAAACATTGAAAAGAGTGCGTAGAGAATTCTTACTCCAATCCAACGGAAATACGCGTTGCCCGGAATGTGTTAACACATTGCTGTTCATTACTAAACTCGCAATAACTAAGGCACAAACTCCTGCAGAAAGCTTCGTACAGTGAAGTAAGTAACAAGAGAAATGAGTCGTGTAGGATTATGTCAGCCAAAATGTCTACACCACACGTGATTCATGTTAGTGCGCTGGCACATGTATGAAAGAACGTACTGCTTTCAGCGTCACGTGTTGATACACAAATTGGACGAAGCGCAATGATCTCAATATGCAGTATTCTCGATGGTTCTAATCGATAAATGGTTTTCTCCACACCATTCTTTCTACTGTTTTTGAGGTCTCGCTCAGAACAATATGATCTAATAACATATTTTGAGCTTTTCATTAGGTCTGTCATGGCACTTATACAGTGCAAAACACGTGTTTTAGCATTACTGCCTCGTCAGTTGCATGGTGCTGCCTTTTGCTTCGGTCAGCTGTCATAACAGACATGAAAGTTTCATAATATGTTACCAGATTGCATTGTTTTGAGTGAAGTCTCAGAAACAGTAGAAAAGAAACGTAAAACACTGCCCGTTGGGTGATTTTGTCATTCAGCGGCGCATGTAGAAATTTCGGCATTGCCTCCCGTATTTAGGGGATATCTTCCCGCGGAACTGTTTGAACCGAAAAGCACCGTGCAACTGACGAGGCTGTAATGAAACACGTCTCTTGTTGTATATTAGTACCATAGCATACGTCACGAAAGGCTCAAAATATGTTGATAGGTATTGTTGTCGTAGTTTCCGTATTCAATCAACAGTACCTTCATCACGATATTAAGTGTACGCTGAGAAATTTTATCAAGTGTTGGCTAAAAGAAGGTAAAGTTTTGGACGAAATTGTTTTCCTTACCAACAGGAGTTTTGATAATGATGAAAACAATTGGGTAGGGCGCTTTTTGAAAAGAATTAAGGAATGTGAATGTGGTAATATCATTGTTGATTTGGATTAAACTATGCGTGACTGACATTTTATGAAATTGGTGCATAAGCGACCATTCATCTTTCAGCAACTGACGTAACTTCCTTCATCATAGTCCATCATCTTTTAAACGCTTTCCTGAAGAAAACGACTATTCCTTCAGAACACCCTATTTCGCCACCTTTTACGTCTGCGAATTGATAGTGACATGGAATATGAGGAGCTCTGCACCTTTTCTTAAATATTGAGATTAATTCCAAAGCATTGAATCTTTTCGGAAAACAATGAACAAATTTCTCAAAAAACTTGGTCTCTACTGTTTCTCTGAAATAGTATACGTTAAACATCAATTATAACAGTCACCCAGCACCAGACGACCAATCAACACCCTTGTTGCATAGAATATAATTCATAAAATTCATAAAAAACAACCAATAAATGAGAAGTTTCCAGGGATGCGATAGACGGAACGAACCGTGGCGAGCGTCTGGCTTCGCAACATGGGCAGGGTCGAGAAATTCCGGTCTTCTTCCATTAATGATTCCAACAAATTTTTGATAACTCGACGATGCCTCAGGAACAAAGCATGGTACAACGCGGATGTGACTGGAAACATAATGAGTTCAAAATTCTTTGATGGGCATATTACATTACACAATCTAGTAATGGGTTTTTTCACTTCGAATTGAGTAAGGAATTGCTTCAACAACAACACTAGATAAATATAGATTGTTGAAATTCGTAGAAAAAATAGAGCCGTGGTTGAGTGGTTACAATGCTTGTCGAGGCGCACGCGGGGCCGAAGGTGATCGTATGCATATTTAGTTCATAACAAACAATTTTTAAATTGATTTCACGCCTCCGCAAAGATGAAAGAATTTGTGAGACGAGACAATTAAATCCCGAGACGCACGATTATATCAGATACCAAGCGTGTTTTAAACGGCACATCCAGAATTGTGCTACATAAGGAAAGTATTCGTAATAGCATAAAGCTATGATTTCGAACTTTCAAGATACTTTATTAAGCCGTCCTCACAGAGTGTTTTTCACTGTCCGCATTTCACAACTTCTAGCATTTATCCTTTTTCGTTTTCTTCTTGAGCGCCTTAGAATGCTGGTTGGGCGAGTCTCTTTGCAATCTCGGGGATAGCCTGGCTGTGGCGCTCCATAGGGCGTTGTTGTTAACTGCCAGAGAGTGTCGGGGGTGGGTTTGGCCCGCAGGAGCCGCGACGAGCTTTACAACCGATTGGCCACGGCGCTCCAGCGATTTTAATTTAAAGAAAATCGTTCCAAATGAAATCAAAAACAAGTATACCTTCCAGGGATTGTTGGTATTGGAAGAGCACCGTATCCACGGATAACATCACGGCCCAGAAGATCACTGCCAAAGCATGAAAGTACCAATTGCGGCCCTAAAAAAAAGCATCGTGGCAGTGTCCCACTTTTGAAGACTTTGATTACGATTTTAGAAGTTAGAATTCTTTTTCAAGGTCACAAACGTAAACTTCCTCCATAGTGCACTTTGCGATTGTAGATCACAAACACACTGGTGAGTGAAACGTTGCTCAATGAATAAACCTCTAAAAACGTATAGGTGTAGAGCGATGTGCAAAACTTTCGCGTGAGGCGGGACTAGAACCCGCACCACACTCCTTCCGGGAATGCGTGCTCTATCCGTTACACTACTGACGCCCATCTTATACATCGCTCTTTCTATGCTATAGCGCATAGGATAGATGCATTCCCGGAAAGAGTGAGGTGCGGGTTCTAGTCCCGCCTGACGCGAAAGTTTTGCGCATCGCTCTACATATTGTGGTATACATTTATAACATCATACCACCGCTATAAGTGGTTAAGTAAAAAGAATAAATCTTTTGTGATCTATAAAGCCTCTGAAAAGTTCGTATACAGAGAAACTCGTCCGAAAGCTCTCCATCCTTTTGCCATTACTGCAGTTTTGGCATGGTTTGGCAGCGTGCCAAATTTCAAACGGAACCATGCCGATGACGGCGGGAAAACCCGCACGCGTCGCGTCGCGTCGCGTCTTGCACTATGTTCAGTCGCGCACTCTCTCGTGAGCTCTCTGCTTCTTTGTCTCTAACCACGCCCCGCCCACCTCCATCATTCTACTTCTGCAATTCACTCCTATGGCCCATCGTACTATGGTTAATCATTCACCTCATCATTCCTATCAATCATGGTTATTTCATCCATTACGGCTTGAAATTGTGCACTGTTTACTCGAGTAATTTCCTCGCATTTGAAGGGCCACAATTTGAACTCCCTACCGTTCCAATGACCCACGTCATTCTCTGAGTGCACGTCAGAAGCCATAATTAGGGGCATCTGTATTGATCCCATCCAAGGAACGAGACAGCTTTATCTACGGCGACATGTGACGGCAAAGCGTCCTGCCACAGATGATGGTCGAACGTGTGCCACTGATGTGAATGTAGTCGTGCGAAGTTACTGAAGTGGACGGATGTTGTCATCGGTGGTGATATCACATTTCTACCGACGCCAATCGCTGAGCAGATCAACAAAGTGCACAACAAAGTTCCGCTACTATGGAGGTCACGAATGCCTCCCAATGAGATGCATGGAGAGCGCAACAGTACTGAGCTGTGAAAGTCTCAACGGTGCTCCCAGGAGCTAAGAGATTTGTTGAGATGATACCGGTTAACAAAAACGACAAATAAACATGGTTGTTAATTGGGAATAGAATTGTTAATGGACCTTTGGTGAGTATCAGTCCAGCATCAACTTCAGTAAGGATCTTAAGGTGCTTATATATTTATTTGTTCAGGTCATAGCTCGTCCTATCATCGAGACAAACAGCATCTCTGGCTACCTCGCTCAGGAGGGGAGAACAGCGCGATAGCGCGCGCCTCGCACAATCTGCCCAGTCCCACAACTTCGTAAGCTCTCTCTCACACTAGACCATTTTCCTTCAAGCAGTTGCGTGAGGCTTTTAATGAGAAGCACTTGGCTCGTCATATTACATAAGGTAATTTTTAGCTTACTTGTTTTTTTTGAATCTCTCAGCTCATTACTTTTGTATTCTTCATGCAATTCATCCTTATGAGAGGACGCGAGAGTGTTGCTGTACTAATTAGTCGCAGTAGTTGACGACGTTTCTATGGATTTTCCCTTCAGAATTTGTATTTAGAGGGCCAGTGCTCGATTGGATCACAATCAACTACAGACCGTCGGACTGTCCCCAGTTGTGAGGACAGCGAAGAAAATAGGTTCAACTTTTTTTTTGTCTTGACGCCTAACAATTCTTTTCTCATTGAAATCCGGAACAGCTTGTGCTCAACATGTAGAATATCGCCCTTAGGTCTTCGTCAATAATCCATATCCGCTAGTCGAGCTCATTGTACCATAACTGATCACCCAGCGAATTACTCCTATGGATCATGATTATTTGTTCCCTTACGGCTCTGGTAAGGCAGGGTCCACCTTGTTCAGCTTTGAACTCTCTGCACTTCCGCTTCGTCGCTTTCACTTTTATATCCATTGGTTCTAACATAGTAGTAGCTGTAGCCAACTATTATGCATGTAATATCACTCTGTCAATATCATTTCACTTAATCACTACTGTATGGATAAAACTAACAATATTGGCTATGATGATCACTGAACCACCTCAGTCTATCAAAAGTTGTAATTTTCGTAATTTTATAACTTCATCGTCTTTAGTTCGTTGTTATTGTTATATCATTGCTGTGAATATGTCATAAACAGTTTAATTACTCAAGTCTGAGTTTGAGGCAAATCTACATAGTACGATAGCAATTCGACAAGGTCTGCGTGAGGAAATTAGTCTTATATGTTTTCGTGAGCGTTCGCTCGTTAGGAACCCCTAGTCTACAATCACGTGGGAACGTCCTAGCTCGGCTATCTTCAACATCGTAAAAGAGATTTGATATGACCGATAATCTAAAAGAAGTTCTCAAGCACTAATTGAAACAATGCGCGAAATCTTCCAAGTCTTCGCTATTTTGATTGCGAGGAGACAACTTGAATGCAAGAAGTGGTGATATCCGCACAGTAGATTGCGATAAAGGGGTGGTAAAAGAATGGAAAATGTCATCTAGATTACTGAACCGCCCAGTTCTGACAAACGCTTAGGCAAAGGTCAGTCTTTACGATAATCTATTAGGTTCTGCTTACAGAAAAAAAAACATTGTCGTTGATCATCATGTTCCTCCAACAAAGACAAATTGATGTTGCGGAAGTATGAGCTGAATATCTTTATGTGTAAAAATTATAGGTTATCTTTGAACTGAGATTATCCGAATTGCGTGAAGTACTTTAATTACTTTATTACTTCATCGAAATGATATAAGATCAACTTACACTTGAACGGATTCGTACTCGAGAAGGTAGCCGTGAATGTAAGATCTGGGACGAATCGGTGAGAATCACCGCGATAGCAGACGGCCGACAACCCTTCGACAGCACCGGAAAGGTGACTCCAGTCGGGACCGAAACTCATGGAAAACTTTACACATAGTGACGGAATTTCGGGAAACTGAAAACGCTTGTATACCTTGCTTTCTAGTTTCTCAAAATTCATTAGATCTCTAACTTTTCTTTAGGTTTGTAGAATGGGGTTGGAGTCTCATAACAGAACTTGAAAAAGTATTTGATGTTTGATTTTTAAATGTTAGAAGTAACAGTGGCCTCTTCCTTTCAATATGGTGTTGGTAATAGCCTGTCTTATGGATGTGTTGTTTCAAAAGAAATGATGGTAAAGAACGATTAGTCAACTACACAATGCAAAAAACGAAAAGTGAGATGCACTGCAATTTGGTCTATGGAATAGAACGACATTTCTAGTTGTCTAATCTGTAGAAATTCCTTAATTGGAAGGTATTTTTTACTAATCCACATCTTAAACTTCCAGCAGCGATTTTGTAGAATATTATTTATGAGTATATGTTCTTTCGACCTCAGCATCATCAACCATAATGTTGTAAAAGAATTTCTTAACGCGGTTTACGAGGAGTTTCATTGTCTTCAATGCATCCAAAATTAGAAATATTAATGCGAATTCTTAGTAAGTGGAATGACATCCAGATGGTAAAACTGTGTCGAAAAGACACTATATTTTGTTCTAAGCTGATCTTGATTGTCTTTCTAGAATCTTAATAAATTTATTTTCTGCCCCTTTTCTTCGCTAATGCAATTATTTCGGCGACTTGGGCGGCTAAACACTCGAGATCTTACAGAATAGGATATTTTGCTTACGGTAACGTTGCATGTATTGGAAATTTTGAAACCAACTTTTTCGCTCAATTGAGAATTCAAAACAAATTCAACACTTTCACAACGACGTGACACCTATACATGTCACACTTTTCTTGAAGTTTATTTTCTGGTCCTCGAAAAGTTTTTTTTTTCTGAAGTTCTTGGTGGTGCTCAGTACAGTTGCAGTATAGTTCAA
This sequence comes from Parelaphostrongylus tenuis, assembly GCA_019055375.1. NCBI lineage: Eukaryota > Metazoa > Nematoda > Chromadorea > Rhabditida > Metastrongylidae > Parelaphostrongylus > Parelaphostrongylus tenuis. The sequence goes on along the minus strand of JAHQIW010006039.1, from coordinate 52,809 downwards.
TCTCGCGCGACGCTCATTAGATCTCGCATCCATCACGGTCAGGAACCTGTCGCAAACTTGTCTTTCATCAGCTTTCTCCTCGCCATCGATAAAAGCTGGGGACTGCCTGTGATAAAGCCCCGAGAGCGCACTGCCACGGCTAATTCATGATTTTAGAAAGTGACTCGAGCAGCACTTGATGGGGTACATGAGAAAGACCAAATATCTATAGTCACATCCACACGTAAAGTTTGAAGACCTTCGTGGTATGTGGATGCGAGGAAACGAATCCAATGCATGAAATGATGATGTTTTGAAGACATTTGATGTGTGATCACGTAAAAGTTAATGATACAGAAGTAGTATTAATGCGCTCAAAAAGATATTAAATGAAACGGCCTATGAATCTGTTGAGTCTTCGTATTTCTAATTACTCCACTTATCGTGAAATTATCGACAGTCAACGAATAACGAGCCATAACACCAATTCTTTCATAACACTAGATTTTCCGTAACGCTTTCATCGGAAGCAGAGAATCGCTAGAGTCAAGGTTCATCCATTTCATTTCAGTAGGTTATTGTTTTGAGTTGTCAGTTCTTCGATGAGCGCACTTTTTTGTTGGTAGAATCTGATATCAATCGTCTTTTGCTTTAAGTGACATCGGCGACATTCCCATGGATATTTTAGGACAGACATGCTCATACGCGTGTATCTAATCTTAACATAAATTCTGAACAACTGTTTCAAAGCTCTTTCAGTCAGCTGCAGAGCAACAAAAAGCCCACCATGACTTTTGAAATATTTTCAATTTAAATAAATAAAATGAAAGAAAAAAGTTTACCTACGACTATAAAAGATGCACCCAAGAAGAGTAGGAACGTATCTAGAGTGGAAGTCTACTTCGAGCCCTTTCAAAACCAACTAGTTTCAGTGTGACTGGCCAATACTCAAATCGTGTCACTAGCGTGAAATCGAAATACGCATCAAAATCAATGTAGATTTCGTAATCCATTATCAGCAAAGATGAGAGAGTGGACAGAGTAGTACACTCGTTGGTGATGCGGTGTATCAAGGAGAACGATGATAAGCAGAACTCTAACTTGATCCCCTTTTCTAGCACTCTCTTGCAATTAGTCAACTGAACGTCTAAAAAAGCTTTTATTCGACGACTTTTGAGACTGCGAGGAGAACTGTTTCGTTCAGCATTCTTCGACACTTGTACAGAAAAGGATATCTCCTAGCAGCGACCGAAGTAATACTTAAATGTTCAAAAGAACTTTGTAGAGGAATAAACAAATCGAAATGAGAAAGTGTTGGGATTCGCACAGTAAAGTGTGATCGCGGATCGTGTAAAATAAAGTAATTGCTATATAAGTAAGAGTGAAGCACACTAAATTCCTGAGGTAGTCGTTCCACTATGCGGTCCATAATATAAGAAAAGAGCTCGAAAAAGCAATAAGGCTTCTAGATATGGTTTTTGAGATTGCAAACCTAAGGAGCAGTTTCCTACTGCAATCTTTATATTTCGACAGAAATGTGCAGTCGTATGTGTAGCGAAATCCGTACACTTAGTTGTGTCTCATTAGGGATTGCTTGGAATATCATGTGAGAAAACTATTGTTCATACCTCTGCTGACTCAATATGACCGTTAATCAGTAATAGAAAGGTCTTGTTCTGGGCCATTCGCTTTATAAACTCCTATTTCCTAGCATGTCGATGAGATTCAGCATATCTTAACTTCTGAAACTGTTATTCAAAACAGTTACTAGATTTATGGCAGAAAAAAAGCACTGTTAGCAAAGCACAATATTTGTTAGGAACACATTCAGATTCTGCGATTTGTAGGTAATAAAAAGCAGACACTATGCAGTGTTCTTCACCCTCCCACTATTCGAGCGAGTGTCACCGCCACCAATACCATCTTGAACACATGGCGTTCCAATTTGTAAAGCCGGTATGTTTGAGTGAGATCAATTTGACTTAAATTGACTAGTGACATCAGTACGAAAAATTACGAATTGAACATGACACTAAATAAATATACGGTCGAAATCAATTTAGTGAATTCTTGGACGGGACCTATGAACTGTGGTTCTAAGTAGTATATGGACTTCGTTGGCTGAACTGTTGGAAAAGTGTAATCAGATCTTCAAAGAGATGTTGAAGTGATGAGTAGAGAAATTTGGGCTTTCTGGAAGGACTTATGCAGTTCTAAGGGCTGCCTGTGTGACCTCGTTGAGTCCTCCATTCACATCACGTCGTCATGACAACACGCTTGCTCTGAATACCACTTGTCAAGTTTGTGTAACGTCTTGAATCATTGAGACGGTACCGATGACTTCCGAATCTGGAAGCGTACATTAACCAGCAAATTATTGAATGTATCCGATCATGAGGTGTATTGTAGTCATAAGATAAGGAAGATGAATTTTCTGACATTGTTTAGTCCATGAGGGTTGGGCCACGCATTCGACTTGAGCAAGCATCGCTTGATGTGAATGAATGCATATCTGGCCTTTGTAACGACTCGCGGAGGTCTACGGATTTGTCAAGCAGTGCTGTTATCGTCCAAGACAACTCGGGTAACAATTTGCAGTCATGGCTCGTGTGCGTGATCGGACCATTCACTTTGTGTGTCACAGGACTCCTCTAACCATCGCGCTTCACGTGCTCCTATTCGTGACCGTATGTACATAGAATTACTTACACACATCTCTAAAGATTACTTATTTTCATCACAGTACCCGATATCACAGGTGGCATAATGTGCAGTTCCCACGATTCGTCAGTTGGCATCCGTTATCCATGAATGTCCTCGTGTCGATTCGGCTAACGCTTGAGAAGGATTTCGCCACAACTACCGTTGAATGTTGGTCGAGTCAATTCTTCTCGAAATCCTACGATAACTATGCTGGAGATTCCACCTCTTGAAGTGAGTCAGCTTGTCTCCTACAAATATGGTACCAATTTGCTCAGAATGGAAGAATGAGGGGTCTGGTGGGGGCCGATGCGTGGTGGAACCAGCATCCTGATTATGATGAACGGCCTCATTATCGCTGTGCTAACCGCTCTTCTCTGTGAATACATATATTCTGAAAGTAGTCTTTATGATGATTACAAAAAAGTTCTCCGACTATTTCACGCAATCTGACAGTGCCTCTAAAAGGAGATATATAGAGCAATCTCTTCATTACCAACAATCGTTCATTCTGCTCTAACTGAACGATAGCTTCGTTTCAGAAACTCAATGTTTCAAATGCATATCTGGTGACTTACCAAAGTACCACGTCAGTACTGCTGCCCAACGTGGCAAGTCTGGTACCATATCGCCAATCCCGCAGCGAAGATCGGTGAGCCTTGGGTGCGAGATCCAACCTTTGCCTGCACATGCGCCTCAGGCACCTCTAAACACTGCGCCATACAAGCCTCTGTAAATGCTCACTTGTAGATGATGGATTCTCTTTGAAGATGCTTATCACAAGTGTTCGCTAGCGATGCTATCCAACGAGAACGAAATTCGTTGCATAAAAGAAGTTTCTACAGCAAAAGAAGCAATTGGCAAGAAAGCACAGATCGTACTACTGAGTGCTTAAGTGTACTTCTAGCCGAAGTTTATATATAAATTGTTTGAGGCTTTGCTGGGGAGCCGTGTCCGAGTGGTTGTAATGCTCGTCGCGCTACGCGTGGTGCCGGTTCTCACCTCCCATCATTCGCTGGCGGTCACCAACGAATGTCCTGCGGAACGTCACAACCAGGCTATCCTCGAGATTGCAGGAGACGAGCTCAAGCATTTTACGACAGACGATAAACGACAATACTGAAAGTACTATGATCCGCCAGTGGAAAGGCTAACACTGTGAACACGAATAACAAAGCGTCTAAATTATCTTTTTTAGCCGGCTGACTTCCGGATTCCCACGCTGGGCGTGTTTGCCACGACTCAAACTCCCCTACCCCGATTAGTCGCCGAACACAGTACTTACTTTTCGTTACAATACCCGCAGCTATGTTTTGGACTAATTCGTGTGCGGTGTTGCCACGAAAACTAGTACTGTAGGCGGGGCTAATTGGGGCAGAGGAGGTGGAGTCGTTCCCACGCCGGGCGTGTCCACCAGCGTGGGTCCGTGTAAGTCAGTCGGTCGAAGGTCTTCGCTACTTAAAGAGCGGTTTGTCGAGAGAATGGAGCTAAAGACCATGTTCTCTTTGGGAATCCGAAAAGGCAAGCAGAAATGTGAAATGCACACCGTCGTCCAGATGACATATGGTTGACAAGGACCGCATGCAAAAGACACAGGACTCTGCACTCCATTTAGGGACCATTTGAAATTTATTCAATTATAAACAAGAAAAGAGCGCGTGTGACGCAGTGGTTAGAGAGATCTGCGACACACTTCGATCAATCAGTGGTCGATGGTTCAACCCGGTGCTCAAGCCTCACTAAACCCTCTATCCCTCTAGCGTCGTGTGACTGCTGGTACCAGACTTGTCGGGGATGATAGCAGCAAGAGCTTTACTCCTTTATCCCTAATATCTAAGGATGCTGGTGACGCTGCAAAACTTTCAGTCTCGATCGGGAGTCGAACCCGCGTTACACCCATATCGGTGGCGCATATTACCGTTGTACCATGGCGACCATTGCCCACTCCATATCGGCGGGTCTTAGTTGCAGACCTCAATCTACTACAACCGCCTGGGGTCGTTCGAATCCCACGATAAGGCAGGCGAAAACGTGCTCCAATAATAAATTGTTGGCAAATATTTTAGATTTGCAGGCGTTGCGTATACTGTATACTAATTTTCTAGCTGATTTTACACCAGTGGCGATGGGAGCTTCCCAGGCAATTTTCACGTGGTGTTGAGGTCGGACGGTTCTCATTGTTAAGTATTCTTCTTCTTTTTTTCCCTCCTTTCTTTTCTCTCTTCTCCTCTTTTCCTCTCTTCCTCTTTTCCTCCTTTTCTCTCTCTCCAGTTTTTTCTCCCTCTTTTCCTGTCCTCCTCTTTTCCTTTCTCCCTCTTTTCCCTCCCTCTTTCTCCTCCTCTTTCCTCTTTCCCCTTTTTATATTTTCATGTCCTCCTCTTTTCCTTCTTTCCTCTTTTCTCCTTTTTCTATTTTATCTTCTCTTTTCCTCTCTTCCTGTTTTCCTCTTCTCCTTTCTACCTCTTTTTCTTCCTTCTTTCTTCTTTTTTTTTGTTTGCAATGGCTCTTTCAAATGTTATGATTTGATTATATCTTTATTTCGAGTGTTTTATGACTTGATTTTATTAGAGCTTATGTCGGAGTTTTCCGTCATTTCTTTCGCACAGTTGTTCTATCCGTTTTTTTTTCTAGTTCTTTTATTTTTAGCACTTTACTCATCCGTTTTCACGAAGTTTTTTCTCACTGTGCGGGGTACATCAAGCATTCAATCCGTTTTTTTCGTCTTCTTGTTGAACGACGTCGAATACTGGTTGAGCGAGTCCCGTTGCAATCTTAAGGATAGCCTGGATGTGGCGTTCCATGAGGCGTTTCTGTTGACTGCCGGAGAGAGTTTGAGTTTCTATATTTCAAGTCGGGTTAATGCTGAAAAGCTTTGATATGCTGGAGAATGTCCTTGTAGCTTTAGCTAGACGCTTGGATACGGCCGCGGCACCATCGCTCTCCATCTGGATGAAAGAGGGTACCTCAAAGTGATGTCTCGATGAACACCTCACCACCGAGTCGACCGATTAGCTCACATTGTAGAGTCGATTCTTCATATTTCTTTCGAGAAACTGAGCTGCACGACGGTACCACATCTACCATGTAGACCTGATATTGATCCATTGGACTATCGTCTCTCCGGCGCCCTAAAGCAAAATCTGTGGGGATAAATCGAAAGGCTGCAGCCATCTTGAAAATGACCTCATCGACTTCTTTGATCGCCAGCCTCATTCTTTCTGAGGAGAAGACATCCAGTCTTTGCCTAGCAAGTGATTGCTTGTCATTGGTTATGATGGTGATTATTTGGAAAAAATTCTTTTTATTTTACCGCTTTTAGTGGTGGTATGATGCTATAGGTATGTCCAGTGCTATATAGTAATGTGCAAAACTTCTGCGTCAGGCGGGACTCGAACCTGCATTTCAGTCTATCCAAGAGCGCGTCCACCAGGTAGTCGGTGTCGACATTGAATCCAATTAGGCTGACATATTGGCTATTGGATAATCAAATCGAATACTTTTTTATCGATATGTCGATATCGAGTAGCTGGCCAACCGTTGACGCTTGGTTGCTGGCAGATAGATGTGTTCTAACGTAGAAAGCGGATGGCAAAACGGGCGTCATTAGTGCAACGGCTTAGAGCTCATGCTATCGAATAGAATGAGATGTGGGTTCGAGTCCCGCTTGACGCGAAAGTTTCACACATCACTCTGCATCACTGGGTGATTACTTACTTGGGGACTTGGACGGCCCAGCTTCATTGATAATGCGGTCTGCAGCGTAGGGAAAAATGTACTGGTTTAGCTGTTCATTCCTTGGAGTGCCGAAGTAAACCTAACCGGGACTTCCTCAGGTCGTCACCGCAGCAGAGCAGTCTCCTGCCAGTTCTTGTGGATCAGAGGGAGGTTGCCACCTTACAACTAGTAAATACCAAGTCGGCAGTCATTCCTGATACGGTTTACTCTTAGCTGGACTTTCTGGATAACTTCGCACTCCTTTTCAGCTTGGGTGGCCTTGATGAGGGGGGGGGGGGAGGTTGAGATAAACCTCTTAGGAGGATGGTGATCATATCTTTGAATAGACGATTTCTTTGATGGAATAACAATCAAATCAACAAATATGCCGCAATGCGAAAGAAATTTTGGGATAACCCAATAGCTCTATCTATTTATCATCGCAGTTGATTGTGGAGTCGTAGGTATCCGCAAACTTCGTGGATTATATGCTTTCATTTCTTTCTCTAACGTTGATATGAGTAGGTGGTTTTATCTGAATTGCTGTTAGATGAGGAGCATTCGCTGTTTGTCTGTCATATGGCGACCCTTTCGAAGGAAGAAATGGAGCTGTTCGCTGGAGAAAGGCTTTCCGTTGGACTTTAGTAAATATTCGAAAGTTTAAATCTCTGGCTGGTGCTTTACTTGGCCCTTTTTCCAAAAAGTTTTCTGATAACGCTTCAGCGAAAGAAAAATATTTGTGTTTCACAAGCACATATTTCTCGTAGGACAAAGCTCTTCGTTTAGACTATTAGTAATAATTCGCTAGCTTGAATCTCCACGATTCCAACATTGTGCTTTTTTTTTTGAAAAACCGTTTCATTGCAATGTAAAAAGGAAAATAAGATCGAGTTTCACATCGTCGGCGCACTTTTTTATCGGTCAATCTGCTGTCAGGGTATGTGGGATGCGGCGGCTCACCATCTTTCGATCAAAATAGGATGGCACGTCACATGTGAAGTGCGATTCTTGTCATTCGCATAGGAATTTTCTCTCCGCTCCGGAAGAAACTCCAAGTAAAGCGTATGACTCTGATACAATGAGGTATCCTCTTCTCGATGATATGCTTTTCGCGCTTCCAGCAAAGTAATAGTAAATGTGCGCTGCCGACGTAAATCTTTATTTTGTTTTGAATTTCACAACGCTATTAAAAGGTGGTTCCAAAAAACGGCTACGTAGCGCAGCAGTTAGAGATTTAAGCTTTCGAATGATCATTAACGCTCTAATGATAGGTTCTTGTCCAGGGGAAGGGGTCGCTTTCGCATTTGTCACCTTATAACAGACAAGAACCAAGCATTCCTTGTCGTTGTTCAGATTTCTTATGGTGATCATCGGATAATGATCAGCCTCCGTTTAGCTCTACTGTTTCTCCTTTCTTTTTTCTCCTATTCTTTTTCTTTTTTTTCTTTTTTCCTTTTTTTCTTTCAGAGCTTCAAGTGTTGAACTTGATTCTTGCAGTTAATTGGTTGGAAATGTTAGTGAAGTCCATATCTCGTATGGCTGTGCTCGCACGACGTGGCTTCGCTGCCGCTGCGACTACGTCTGCTGCTCATCAGACCAATACAGATGAACTTCGATTAACGTTCGCTTCACCAGATACAGTGAGTCGGGTTTCACTGTTTTATTTCCAGATTTAGTCACTTTCACGTGTTTCGCACTAGTTGGAGATGCCATGCGACACACATGCGCTTGATAGTTCGATCCCCCGCCCATGCTCACCCTCACCAAGCCCTTGATTCCCCTGAGGTCTGCGATTTGTTATTAGATTTGTTTGGGAAGATAGCAGCACTGACTTGATACATCGGTAGTCCACTGCGAGTCGTTATTAAGGCTAAATATGCATTTAATCACCTCTGGCGATGTCTCATGGAATCAAATGCATGACATATCCCTAAGAGATTGTCAACGCCAAGAGCTCTGTCTTTTCCATCTAATCATTTTAGGGCCAAGGAAGCTATAAATTGTTCGGTATTCTCCGGGAGATTGTTTTTATGAGTTGAATTTGTTAACACTATCGCACACTAGCTTGATTAGCTCTATTGACGATTGTAAAGGTGAAATTTCCAAAACCGACTCTCTATTATCCTCAGCATTCTTCACTAAATCATAATTTTTTTCTTGCACAACCTGATGTTCCGGCGCTCTGAAGAGGGTGTAGTCGCCTAAGTGGCAGCTCATCGAATAAACCGTATTGTAGAAATCTCTTACAAAGAAAAGCAAAGTGGAAATCCAATGTAACTCCTGTGGAGATCTCGAAAGACCGCCGAAGATTCTATGAGGTGTGTTAGTGACTCCCCGTCATATATTATTGACAGTATCTCATTATTGTCAGGAGGTCTATCTACGACTTCGGAGAATGTTATTTCCTCTTGTTTATAGCTTCGAACGGAAGCTGTTGATGCTATTACGTAGCACTGCCTTTCAATCGATTTTTTTTTTTTTGAGACCTCGCTAAGAAATTCAGTATGGTTTGACAGAATGTTCTAAGCCTTTCAGAGGTCTGGTAGGGCTTCTCTAGTGGTAGACGTAGTTGGCTTTCTCACAAGTGACATCTGTACCACAAGCCATTCGACTGCATGTCCCTACTATTGTCAGAATTGTCACCAAAGAAGTATCACGCTAGGACATGTGAAGTGGATCACTCGGCGACGACTCCTAGTAGTAGTAGCGGCGAGCAGGCGAATGGTATGTGGTGCTGATGAGGATTGCAAGCCGAAACGTGCGTCTGACACTAGAGACGCTGTACTAAACCTCTGAATAGTTTGAAATATTCTGTGAGACTATCTCAGAGAACAGAGCTCTCGGCGTTTATCAATCCCTGAGGGATGCGCTATGCATTTGCTTCTAGTTTCTAACTTCGTTTATGGTGATTTAATACATATCTAGCCTTTACAATGCCTCGAGGTGGCTTCCTGCTGTATCAAGTCAGTGCTGCTTATCCTCGTAGGCTAGTTTCAGACTAGTCCGGTACCAATTTATAGACCCTGGAGGGATGGATGGCTTGGTGAGCCATGATCGCAAGATCGAGCCGTCGACTTTGTGTGCGACACAGGGCATTTCTAACCACTGCGCCACGTCCACAATTGAGCTATGATGTAGCATTGTAACGCAGTGATAAATATACTCTGTCATGTCCATTTGGTATGACGACTGAGTTTCTAAGGGTATTCAAATAAGATGTACATCAGGGTGTACGTTTTGCAGCGTAGTACCCAAGCTCAGAAGTTTGCCATTTTCATGAGAACTTAATCAATAACACCAGTGCCACTATTCTCTGCCTCTCAGATAATTTTGGTACGAGCTATTGAGCCTCCTTTCTGTTCTAACGGTATCCGACCTTTCCGGTACCAAATCCTTCATGAAACCTAGCACTGCTGTATCGAGCGTTGTCGGTGAAAAACCCGTCCTGATCACCAAGTTAATCGTTTAACTGAGGTTCATTTTGACTTCGTGGAGGATTCATTGTCAGATTGAGCTATTTACGGATTTAGTTAGGTACCTGATGTGTTGGAGTGAATTTGTATGTTGATATTAGTCTGAAAACAGTTGACCTTTTGTTTTCGAACCCTGAGCGTATAATAAATGATGAGGGTGGTAAGTGATGCTTGTTATCAGGATGCAATGTCCTGGTTCGGTTCCCTTCCTTAGCACCTTCTCTCAATCGCGTGATAACGTCTTAGCCTGGCCATCTGACGATTTCCAGGAGAATGTCTCTCGGCCAGTGTTCTACGACATCCACAAAGAGGCCGAAGTACTCAAGCAACTGTCGAAGTTCGCGTAAAATGTTTAGAAATCTTTGTGAGGGATGAATGCGGGAAAGCGAATTGGAGCAAGAACTGCTATGATCCGCTCGATAATTCCTGAGAACAGATTGTTTGAAACAAGTGAAAACAATAATTCATAGCAATCTCCACACACCATCTAACAGGATAAGGTGTTTCTCACCTTTTTCAGATATCTTTTTGCTTTATCTTCTGTCTAACCAAAATTCCTGTTTATAGGCTTTCTATAATAACCAAGTCGTCAAGCAAGTTGACATACCAACACTTGCTGGTATGGTGGGTGTGCTTGCGAACCATGTTCCCACCATTGGAGTCCTCAAACCAGGCGTAGTTGCAGTTATCGATCTTGAAGGTTTTTCTTGAAATTCTTTCTAAAAATAAAGGCTCACTTTAGATTTTTGAGTTTTGATAATACATTTCGAAACGCCATTTAGCTCGAGGTTTTTCCCCCAGCTTATCTAAATACAAAGTGCGGAGAGTTTGTGGATCGCATGTAGATACACTCAAACAATTAGAAATTTATCCAGTAGACATCCTTCACTATAGGGATGTCGAGACTTTGACAAAGACTTATGTTACACTAAAGTTCTCCGACTCATTCATTTTGGGCTTTTCCAGGAAATATAGACAAGTATTTTGTTTCATCTGGAACAATGTCAATGAACATTGATGGGAGCTGTCAAGTGTTGGCTGAGGAGGTAGTGAAGTTGGATGATATCGACGAAGCGGTAAGTTCAATTCGATAAAATAGGTCATTCCTTGCGTGGCATCGGGAAAGTGCACAACCTTCAGAGTACCAGTCGATTTTCGGCTGATGCTTGTACAATTGTGTGCTAAAGAATTGTCATCTATTTATGTCTGTCGTGACTGTTTGTCACTTCAGTGCAGTGGAAGCAACAATTGATGGAATTTGAGAAGTACGCTTTGAGATACTCAGGTTCATTAATGTGTTCAACGGAGTTTTTGATTGCCAGAGGGAAAGTCATAAGTAAAAGGATAAAGCTCTCGGTGTTGATCAATCTCTGAAGGATGCATCATGCATTCGTTTCCATCAAGCGTCGATTGAGGCGTTTGAATGCATATCTGACCTTTACAATGATTCACGGTGAGCTTCTGATATCAAGTCAGTGCTTCTGTCTTCTCATAGAAGCCTGTTATTGGTACTATGAAACCGACACAGGAAGGTTGGAAGGCTTGAAGAGCCTTGGACGCAGGATCGAACCGTCGATTGATCTACTGCGAGTGTGTCACAGAGAACCTCTAACTTATGCTCTGCATGTGCTTGTAGGAAAATTATGAATGCGATTGAATCCACATTTTTCAAAATCTCAATGTTTAGGCTGCTCGTGCAGAGCTCGAGGCTGCGCGGCGTGCTTCTGCTGAGGGAAGTGAATTAGCTAGAGCTGAAGCGGAGATAAGAGCCGAGGTTTGAGATGTTAATTTCGTTAGCGTTTCCCGCTTGGAGTGCACAGTTATTCAAGGTGTTAGTGGTCCATTTATCTGACATCTGTAAATCTGTTGCTATAGAATCGCTCCCAAATTATTCCTTTCTGAGTTATGATGACTTGGAGAGTGATGTGAGGGTTACACTTTGTTAAAGAGATTGCTGTAATTATTTTCAGGTTGCGGATGCGTTGATCAAGGCTGCTACAGGGCAAGTGTGAATAAGCAGTAGGTCGTCATAGAGTTAATTATCGTTCTTGTTCGAAGGAGTGTATGAAGACTTCAGTTTTTGAGTTTTTACAAAGTTTTCAACGTCTTATTGTTAATACATGATAGATTGTCAATCCTCGATTAGTAAATGTTTTCTTTCTTTTTCTGCGACAGTATGTGTATACAGAACTATGAAGATAGGGCTCATTATACAATTTCTATAAAGTCCAAAGTAGCTGCTAATCCTGTGATTCATAGTTACCGAACAACGTTTGATAGATAGCTGGTGAACTGGTAGTAGTATCACCCAGTCGGATTGGCGAAAGTGCAAGGTGACTTCCATGCGGACAGGAATGTCAGCGTTGATGTAGGCTAATGTTCCCATATCGCCATGAGATTGACTGATTTCTTGTCCCACTCCTCTGCATTTTAGAAAGTTCCTTCTGTATCGTGCGTGTCGTTACATCTATTGCTGATATGTGCTATATTGCAATGATTCTCGACTTACACGAGGAATGGTGTGGTGTACTTGCAAATCACTGCCTAAATCTCCTGTAACTGTTTGAGACTTATAGTGCTTTAGCTTTTATTTACTGCCTAATCCTTTCCTATGGCTGGGTGTGTTTCGAAAGACAACAATAAGGACTCTGAGATACGAGCAAGTCTGGAACTTCGGCTCGGTTGATTGTCCAGGATTACCCTACTTGGGTCTTACATGTTCTCCACCACCACCGGCCAAGGTCCATGCTTTGTCTTCCACTCGACCGTATTTCGACTCTATTGCTGTTTTTAGCAATCATCGGTCAACGTAATGAATCTGAGAAGCAGAAAATGACATTCACCTCGGTGGATAGCTCGTAGGTCTCCGACATGGACGACAACGTATTCGAAACCCACTTGTGCTTCTGAGTTTTGCTCACACTTTAGTATTATTGAGGTTGTTCAAGTACACACATTCTACATACTTCGCGAATCAGCTTAGATTCGTAGGGTGGCGTATGAGGTGTTCATTTTCGCTCCGTTTGCGTTGAGAATCTAAATCAGCTCATGGTGGCCTCGGTGTTCCGAATAGAAGATGAATTCACTTCTTTTAAGTAATCTTTTCGCCGAATTGATCATGTATTTTGTTCTGGTAGTATTTCTGCGTGTCTTATTACTATGCGTCGCATGTATTCTCGTAGGTATTTTCTGTGATTTTAGTAATTTTCTAAACTTTGTTTGCAAACAAGAACGAAGTATAAAGTATCCACTTGCGGTGCCGTCAACTTCCAAAGAGTTAAAAATTTTGAAAAGCTGAGAACTTGGCGGCTTGCAGGAGTGGCCTGCTTTTTGGCTTTTGACTATGTCCGGAAGAGCGCACATCTGGTTCGTAACAAAAGTGGAAGGATGGAAAGATATTGCTAGATACCTAGCGCATTTTCAGAAAGTAAAAGGAGTGGAGAGTCGTTGAATTCTTCGATTTGAAAGAACAATGAACACAAGAGACCTATTCTCTATATGTTAGGTGAAAAAAGTTGTAAAGTAGACAATTCTAAACACAGCTTTTAAAAAAGCAGTGAAAAGCTCTAAGTTGAAAAGTATTTCAAGTCATAGAGCGCTCGAAGAGACACTGACGAGCGGATACAGTGGAATCGGAACCACCCTTGAACTGATACATAGACTATGATTATATCTCTGTGAGTTTTTTTATTGGAAGTTATAAGATACAGAGCAGGATTTCCCAAATTGACTCATATTAATCTACTAATATATTCTGAGACTTTTTTTGATGTCTAATATGGCACTTATACAGTATGGACAGTTGTTCCGCCTCTCAAGGTTCATTAGTAGTACGGTGCCTTTCGGTGTCTATGTTATTGTTTTTGAGCGCGGTCTACATAAATAGGCAAGAGTAAAGGTATGATGTTAAGCGCGGGAAAAAAAACATAAGAAATGGTAACAGAGCAAAGCGTTGGTAGTGCAGTGGTTAGCAAGCGCTCCGCAAAGGTTGTGACCTGGGTTCAAATCCTGTCCGAGGTTCAAACTTTTGCATATCACCAACATTCTTGAATGTATAGATATAACATCATAACTCTGGTACAAAAGTAATAAAACCTTTTGCGAATGAGTGCTGTGCGACGAATTCGCGCAAGGTACACAAGTGAAAATCAATTCATGGCGGTCAAAGTCTTCATTTGTTCCTTGGTGAGGTTGTCTTCCTTAGAGAAAATTCCAAAAAGAAACTGTATCGATGATCACTTTTTCAAATTTAATCGTTTGGTTTCTTACCTATAATGACCAACGGTAACTTTTATAGCTGACGATGAACAAAATCACCGATTACCTCCAGAGTTTTCTAATAACTCGTTAACCAATAATGATGCAACTTGGGCTCTTATCAAAGTTTCCCAGCAGCCATCGAAAATAAACTCTTCAACATACACGGTGTTTCAGTAATATATTTTGTATATCTCTAAGGATCAGGATACTTCTCGTTCAGAAGATCAGGAGAGTTATCAGAAACAACGACAGTAAGTAAAGCACATTATGGTGTTGCACTCTTGAGCTGTAGAGGCTGTGTATTTTTGCGTAAGAAATAAAAAGAAAATCACGTCTTTTGTAATATACCTTTTATCTTACTGTGGCTGACAAGATTAAGACATTTTTATAGCACTGTAGCACTGAAAATAAAATTATGTTCCACACCTGTCGCGCGCTTTCACTATTACTTCGCCACCGAATGATGTCGTTTCTTTACTTCCGTCTAACAGAAAAGAACCGAGAAAATTTATCCGCAACAAACTTATTCTCTCTCTTCTCCCGTAAACGGCTCTGTATTGGCTTAATTTTTTCGAAAGTCCGTGAAGACACGAGAGAAAAGAATTTGCGGAATTGCGGGTTCACTAAATCCATCCATTTTTTTTTTCAGCATTTGTCGGGGATATATTTTCTTCACGTCAACACCAAGATGATAAACAGGTTAAAATAAATAGTTAGATAGTTCTCCGCCTACGTCTATGAATTCCACAAAGATTTGGCTTTTCCGTGGTAGATGTGTTGAAATCATTACAAAAAGGAATGAAGGATGAAGCTTTTGGCGTTAATCAATACGTGAAAAATGCGTCATGCATTCAACTTGATTAAGTATCTTCAAAGATGATTGCATATCTGGGCTTATACAATGACTTGTGGTAGCACATCTGTAACAAATCAGCGCCGTCATGCTTCCAGACGAGTCCGATACCAGCCCATCAACTCTGGAAGGATGATAGCTTTTGTGAGCACCGAATATGAGATCGAACCATAAATCGAGATAATGTGTTTTTGCAAGGCACCTCTTCCGCTGCGCTGCGCCTCCATTCCAATCTTCTAATGACTGTAATTGATATGATCCCGGACAAATTGAATGCATCGTCGACGCTTCATTAATGATTCCGCTGTATGGGTAATTTTTTTTTTTGGCCAGTGGCGATAGGATTTCGATAACAAAAGCATTTGAGTTAGAATTCCTTCAAAAGACATTGCTTCAGTTTCAGACCTACTCAGATCTCATTTCCAGAAGAGTGCTGTGAACAAATTTAGATTATCAGATGCTTCACATATGCACCTTATTCGGGCGAAAAAACCCTGCACAACAATAAAAAGCACACCACTACTCCTCTGTAGGCGAAATTTCGCTTGTCCGTTCCGTTTTTCTTTGACCAATCATTCTTTTTCAAACTTCACACGACCCTTGATCACATGTTACTGTCCGATTTCACTACTTTGAACACTCGATTCGTCTACAAAGGTCCATGAATATTTCACGTTTTACTCCGGCTGAGATTTCGTCCTCCATGAATGTTGTAGAATACTTAGGGGAATCAAGAGTTAAATCTTGTCTACAATCTAAAAAGTAGCCAGGCTACCGCATTCTCAGGTGATCTTGAGAAGTTGTCGACGGGAGTTGAACAAGCGTAATGTTTCTTGACAACGTGCCGTCGCTGAACACTCGGCTATATCCCACCACTCTTATGACATAGTATTTGACAATACTAGATTTGACAGAAAAAGCGGAGAAAAACTGCTCGTTCAGAAAATCACAACGTAATATAGATAGAATCAAACGTCTTTTGTTGAAATCAGTAGATTTACATAGGAACTGATCTTTCAAACTATAGGACTCGTTCGTGATGCTGGAAATCGGTCACTACTTTACGCAGTCATAATATCTGGAATCGACCCATTAGCCGCACCTTTTTCGAATGTTTCGCTTAGTTTCGGCCCGGATCGGCGCCGAAGATCAGACTTGATCGGAACCCACGTGAACGTGTCAACTATAGCCACGACGATTGCGCATACTTGTAGATTTAGACACGACGATTGCGCATACTTGTAGATTTAGACACGACGATTGCGCATGCTTATAGATTAACTCGATATAGTATATCTGTCTAGACTTAATTAATGACTATCCATCTTTTATCATTAAGCTTAAAGTGTCGAATGGACAGGTATTTAACTTATAAAAATAATTTTTCTAATGTTCGGTAGCCTTTAAGGGCGGTCATAATAGAAAGAACGAGATACTAAGCAAACGACTGTTTGAGGATTGAGTTCTTGGCTGCTTGAGCATGTAAATCAGAGTATTCATCATACGTGAGTGGCTCTTCACTACATTCGCTATGAACAATTTTACTAATCCTTGATGAAGTAGAGGTCTAGAGTTCCGGCGTCTGCCAACCTCTGAGAGATTCATCCGACTCCATCACGTTTTCGCTCGAGGTTATTGAATGCATATCATGCCTGTAGACTTGCCGTCTCCTACCACTGTATCAATCTACGAAATCCTCCAGTTCTCCAGACAAGTATGACACCAAATGATTTGGCACTGTAGGGATAAAAGGCTTGATGAGCCTGGGCGTCGGTCTGAGTCAACGACAACATGTACGTTGCAGGTTACGTTCAAGTATTGCGCTACACTCTCATACTCCCACCGTGTTATGAAAGCTTCATTGAAGGATTAAAGAAATGACATGTTTTTCCTCCAGTTACAAGAAAATCTTACAAGAAAATAGTAGCTCATAATTTTTATTTGAGCCAACATGTCATGTGGTCTTTTACTGGCTCATAACAGACCCCATAACACGTTGGATCAAAAATTATGAGATATATTCAATTTTGAGGGTAGTTCCAAAAAAACACTCGAAATAAACGGATATGGTATTTCAAAAATACCAGCTAGGAGCAAGCGGGTGTAGGACACTGCCAATCTAGTGATTCATTTCATTTGACGGCAATTGAGTAAGTCGTTTGTCGTCGTCTACTCTTTATAGGGGGTGCAGGGAGCCCCGAAAGGATGGGCTAAAGACGAAGGGCTTGCTCGACTGAGAAGGCTGCAAGGCCGCAACAAGTGATCGAACTGTACAAGAGCCCATAACACTCCACATGACATGCTGACTCAAATAATAATTATGAGATGTATCTAATTTTGAGCGCGGTCTCAAGAAAACACTTGAAACAAACGATGAAATAAATAGCCGCAAAATATGAAAATATTTCTACCACAGATATTTTCTGCATAAAAAAAAACAACTAAAAATAAAAGTATTGAAAACTGCTGGAACAGTAGCTGAAATTATTCGAAAAAAGTTCGGAAAGATGTTCAAGAAGCTTTAATAGCTCAATTTGGCTGTATTTTTTCTCTTGCTGCCCATTAATGTGGTTGTGCTACCGTAATAAAGCCAATGAAGAGTGTCGTCGACTAGAACAATCTTGTTGAGATCCGGCATTACGGCGAGAACCCTCTATCGCTCTCACTCATCGAACATCGTGTTCCGTTCTAACTAGACGACAGCATTTTGATAGCGTAATGTTTCTCAATCAAGTGTGTATTGCCCAGAAAACACAGAACGCTGTGATGTTTTCGCTTTTCTTCTTCCCCGTAGCTCCTTTAGCTGCAATATCGTTCTCGTATCCTACGTACTTTTTTACTCTTCAATAATCACTAGCAAATCAGTTCACTTCCTAACTAAAATAAGTTGAACTTTTACTTAAATTCCTTTGTTCATGATTCAAAATATAATACTCCAAAATCCGATCTTCACTTTACTTCAACATGACTAGTCACTAAATATTTCTTCATTCCTACACTGGCAGAATATTGGAAAGGAACCTTCCAAAAGAGAATTTGAATTCTCATCTCACTTTAAAAATTCTCGAATAAAGTTTCTCTCTCATTTCTAAGAGATGTTAGTGATCTTTGGTGGTTATTAGTTTCTTCTGAACTTGTGAATGTAATATTTGTTGGTTTTTTCAAAGTTTTTCATATACCTTTACTAAAGTGATTCATAAACGGTAATCACAAATTTATTTGGGGACGGAGATTTATTTGACAATTGAGCAAACAATGGTTACTCAAAATGCTTGTGAGTTAAGCTTGAAATGGATATGAAGTGATATAGATGGTCTTGATGAAATTTTTGTTCTATTAATAATGGTGGAGTTCGGCCAATTTAGCGAACAGAATCAGAACGTGAGTGTAAAACGTCTCGTGTTTCATGAGGATAGAGTAATGTTTGTGGAAAAGTGCTATAATAGCAAACATATTCTATTATCATACTTTTCGTTCTGAGTGTTTTCTCAAGACCACGCTCAAACTTCAATATTGATATTTTATCATCGATATGGAATCAATAAATATGAGGATACTAATACGTTTGCTTCAAAAGAGTTGATTTTGTCACTTTAGCAAATTGTTAAGGAATTTTGAAGAGACATTTAGGAGTTCCATTTATTTCTAAGAGAATTGAGTAGTGAGCAAACATACGACCTCAAACGGGAGTCGAACCCGCGTTTCATCCACACTAGAAACGAGAGAGTGATGATGTGAATGCACCTCGGTGGTTGTAGTGGTAATAACGCGTCCCGAATGCACCTCGGTGCTATGGTGGTAGCACGCGTTTGCATCAAACGCGGGTTCGGCTCCCGCCTAAGTTCGTACTTTTGCTCACCACTCAGTTATCCTAGGATTATACGAAAAATCATAATCTGTGTGAAGTGCAGTAAAATTAGTAGAAATTACATTTAGGAGTATCGAGGAAGATCTATAGTCAGTGTCGAAACAG
Source organism: Parelaphostrongylus tenuis (assembly GCA_019055375.1). Lineage (NCBI taxonomy): Eukaryota > Metazoa > Nematoda > Chromadorea > Rhabditida > Metastrongylidae > Parelaphostrongylus > Parelaphostrongylus tenuis. The sequence goes on along the minus strand of JAHQIW010006039.1, from coordinate 33,857 downwards.
CGTGTGTCGCTTCTACTACCACGATTTTAGTGAGCATCAATCAAAAAGTTGAACAAAAACATTCTTTTTTATTATGAAAGAATTGCGAAGCTCTCACAAATAAGCAGTGATAGGCCTCTTTAGTACTCTTCTCAATATGACCTCCATTTGATTTATTTTCGTCCGCTGAATCACCAGAATCAGACGACAACGTTTTTTTTTTATTCCATTTAACAGCCTTCTCGATCAAACAACTTAGAAATGAATCTCATTCCTCCACTTCTTACCGCTTCTAAGTTTTTTTTTTTGTTTATTTTCTGATTTATCTGAAGCTTGATAGTCCGCTTTTCGTACTAATCGTCTAGTCCGCGTACTCAGAAAATTTTCTGTTAACAGCAACTAATCACACAATTATGGTAAAAGACGCTTTTATTTTCCTCCTTGACTTCGAGTTCATAATTTATTTTCTGCACTGCACTGATTACGGGGCGAACACTGTTAAAGTCTACAGCTTTATCATCAAAAAGGTGAATCTATACAATAGCTTCTTTCTAAATTAAGTCTCAAAAAAATCCCGACCTTTAATGACTATGCGTCTCAAAAATACGGTCCTTCATTCCTTTACTCAAAAAATGAGCATTCGTCGCTAGTGACTATGAAGCACCGAGCTACAACTGGCCAATTCAGCCTTTGCTGAACAACAACGCTGTCAAAAACACTATTTTTTTAAGGGAATGAATTGAAATTTTACTATAGCATAGGAGCAACTGTAGCAATGAAAAATATAACTAGGGAAAGTACGTACTATAATGACGGTGAGAAGTATGCCTAAGAGAAACAAAAATGATATCCTTGATGCATTTAACAATGATAAAACTTGTCATGCTCAACTCAGTCAACTAAAAGCTTCATGAGCTATGTCATAGATGCAGAGCATGCATCATTTTGTCGGTAACAGACTCTCATATGGTAACACGAAAATTCACTGTAATCATTCTTAATTTTGGATCAATACTGATATTTTCGTTGGTCATGACTAATGACATTTTCCAGCTTTATAATGATTCAAGCGAACATATCAGTCATCATTCCTGGCTTCCATTGACGTAGTCGTGCTGATGCTGATACGTCGATTTAGTTTCGACCTCTGCTCTGCTGGATGAGACGTCGTCGTCGCCATGTCTGTGTCGACATATCTTTTGCCACATGCGCACATATTGACCCTCAGAAAATACTGAGCTATTTTTCCTAGTATAAAAGGACTTCTCTAAACGAATTCAAATCCCACTGTCCTGATCCAAGTGTTATTTTTCCAGAACGAGTTTATACGATATATTATTTCACTTTACGAATTTTTATCAAACTCATGTGAAGTAAATTAGTAGTAAAATTTTTTCGCACAAAAAGTGCGAATGTAAGAAAATGTGCACATTTTGAAAATGCGAGGTACTGACATCAGTTTACGAAAACTTAGTCGAAAATTTCTGAGCAATTCTTCTTTTCAGATGTTCATAGAAATTCTTTCACACTGTTGTAACCATAATATCCAAACGCTTGATAAAAAAAATTTCAGTGCCATGTTAGGGCAAGTGTTGACTAAGTTCGAGAGATGTTTGGAAGGCTGCGTCTGAAATACTACGCGACACTCCTGTGTTTATAGTTGAGACTGTCTGCATTTATGCTTTTAAAATCATCGAATGTCGAAAGGAATCCTAAATGGGTCATGCATATCATTAGGCTAGTCGGCCACGATTAAAATGGTGGCACAACAGAGTGATCATACACGACAATACAAACGTTTTCAAGAACGACCTTTTTGATGGAGGGATAGTTTATAAGACCTCACTTTGATCAGCACTTATCAACTCTATCGAAGTAGAAGGTAGATTTTAGATCATTATGTGAGTATCCGTTCGTTGAGACCATCATCGCTTTATGGTGCGCAAAGCGTTTTATCTTCCGTAGAATCAATGGAGCAAAAACCCAGAGGACAAGTATCTATAGTGTTGGAGTGCGATCCCATTATTGTGAAGGTTATTCCTGGGTTTCGAAATGCGACGTACATAAGATTATTCACTCCCAAAAGTGTCGCACGTGATGGCAAGAGATGGTATTTTCATCCGAAGCGCTATTAAAGGATGAACAAATTCAAGGAATTGTGAGATATTTTGCCACAAGACGGCTGACGTTCTCACGAGTGACAACGGAAGAGAAATTCGTTAACACCTTGAGTGTCCTCACTATATTCTTGCTACCTTAGGAAGAAGGTCACCTAATCGGCAATACACTTCAGTTATTGTACCCTTAGAACCTTGTACACTCTGCGCACCTGCGAACGACGTAAGCTATGACAACCGGTTACTGGCGATTAAATCTCGACTTGCGTAAAGCGCTAGTGGAACTGGATCAAAACGAATATCTATGACATACGATAATGAGTGCTTGCAAAAGATGAATCTACAATAGTGGATTAGTCTCGTCCGAAATCGATCTTCATTCTGTTTCTGAGGTCACGTGGCTAATGAAAATCTTCAGAGCCGCTATGTCCATGCAGGAGAGAAGAAGCGAAGCGAATGCAATGCTTCAAATGACCTCACAGGACTCCTACGACTCGTGAAGCAAGATCGATTTACAAAATGTCAGCAATGAAGTTTCATCATACAGTCATCAACTTATTCATCATTGCTTTCGTTCATGCAAAATTTCTCTTCTATGGTGACCTTTTAGCGAAAATGATAACGATCGCTTAATGGCTTACCCTGTGCAAGGTCTGCTCTCACTGTCGAAAACGTATGCCTAAAGGCATGCATGATGAAAATAATTCATATCTATGCTTATGACATTTTATTTCAAATGGAGGAAATCAAAGCTACCAGTTGCTTGTTAAACTACCCCATTACGTTCGGATTGCATTCTCCTTGCCATCAGGGGTATTCTGAAGGGAGGAAAAGGTGTAGCTATCTTGAACTACAACACTCTTCTGACGGCTTGCAATGAACTTCAACTGCATGAGATACCTAAAAAAATTAAGCAACCAGAAATGTTACAAAAAGTGTGGTCCAGGCAGGTCAACATGGGATTCCAACTGTTTTTCGATGAGATATCGAACTGGTAAAAGTAAGCCTCTCTTAAGTATTTTTTTGCTCCAGCGTGCCCATGCAAGATGCCGATATAAAGACTAATTTATAGACCTTTGCATAACCTGGATAATCTTTGCAAATGGTATTTTAGCATGAAAATGAACTACAGTCAGATTAGCCAATGGAAGACGCTTTCGAGTTTGCTTGTGTTGTAGGGGCTAACAATCCAAATAAATTGAGTACTAATATATACATACTGGAATAAAGCAAATGAAGCAGAACTGGTTTCTTCTAGCAACATTAGTCTGCCATAATCGGTAGTACACTCAACTATTTACGTTGCTCAATTTTTTATCTCATGAGGCTATCAGAGCCGCTGCTTAGGATGCTACCTTGCGAGTACGTGACAATCAGATTATCACCTATTTAATCGGATTACATGCGTAAAGTAATGTAAAGTTTAGTTTGTGGTTGAGAATGTTGAGCGACGATTCTACTCGACCAATTTTAACCTTTTTGGGACTGCTTGTGTGAAATATCATTAGCGCAGAATTTTGTTTCACACTTTAAGTACTCATTCGATAGCCTGAGAAATATGGTTTTCAACAGAGTTTTTATTGTATGACTTGTTAGTGCGTTGTAGCGATAAAAAGATTATCAAGTTTCGCACTCGGAGTAGTTGACTCATTTATAAAACAAAAATAAAAGCTAAAGTGTATGAAACAATGGAACAAAATTTATAAAGTCCAAGTTTTAAATAAGCTAATAATAAAAAAAATTTTTGAGAGTTATTGATGGACATTGAATGGGGACGGTAATTAATCGTCACGCTCAGCGCGAATCGGAAACTGCGCGCTATTTTCGTTATGTGATTAAGGCTTTTTCCGTTTCGAGAAATCTTTCAGGTTTTTAATGTTGCTCAAATACTTTGCAATTTGCTCTACACGTTCATGTGCTTTTGCTTCATATACAAACGGAGATAATCTTGAGTAAGAAACGTCATTTATTCCTTGTTGCTAAAGCAGAATAAAATCTTTCGATAAAGCATATCTGTGCTATGAACGGCGTTTTTAACCTATCAAATGACTATTGAGAACTTAGTAGAAAGCCATGACCAGACGGATAAGAATGAGAGCCAGGAAGTGTAATTTTCTTCTCGCTGCTACATCGCGATAAAAAGACCTTCAAGAAAAATAAGCATTGTGTTAGAATTGCCGTTTTTGGAGCTAATAAATGACTATTCAAGAAAATGGTGAAAAAGCTTTGTCCAGCGAAAAAGGTTTTTGAAGGCGAGTGTATGACATATCATACACGCCATCCCCAAAGGTTCAACTGGTCATGCCTGGACCACGAAGTTGACTTTTATGACATCTAGACTTTTAGGATATACCTATAACTATCTACATTCTAACGTGGTCTGACTTTCATCCCTCATGTTTATAATCGCGAACCTTCGAGCATCTTCTTCTTTATCTCTGTTACTATGTAATTAGACACTTAGATGTTTAGGTGACATTCCATCACGTAGGTATGCATGTTCCATGCGAATTACTGTACTGTAGCCCTCATCGGCTGGGTTAGTTGCCTTCGCGCGTCAATCTGGTAGAGGTTATGGGTCTGAAATTTGATTCAGTTGTGAAATTAGGTGGTTCACCTGCGTAGCTTGTGCATCTTTCCATTTCCTTAGTATAAACCTTCGAGATCGTCCTCAGGGGATAAATCCTGATGTATTCTTCGACATCCGTTACGTCCACTTCTAATAATTTAACCAGCTCTTCGACGCTTCTTTCTTAATGGAACCTTCAAAATGGATTTTGCTTGATGATCACAACTATGGGAACCGGCTTGATGTTAAGTGTCCCGGTTCGTCTTCAGGAGACGTCTCCCGAGTGGTCTGTGTATTATGCCCAACTTCTTTGACGGGAGACTAAATGAAGCGTTAGTCCATATTCCTGCTGCATAACTCTGGAGTGGAAAAGTGGAAGTGGATTCAGTTAAAGAAGTAATACGTCAATGGGTTGGTGGCCTCTATCAGAGGCACGAGTGCGGTCCACATCGCTCCTTTTCACTCATTTCTCACATCGCATATCGGCCAGTTGATCTGACATTGAATGAGTTGTGCACAATGCATTGTAACTACTCTGCGTTAATTTCGAATGTGGGAGATATACCTTTTCATTTCACCAACATTTCGAGATCATCTGTAAAGCATTCGCTGTGCGTCGATGTGGTCTAAGCAAATGTGCCAAAACCTGCCGGAACCAGTGGTCGCTCGTTCCTCAATGTCAGTGCACGAACCACTAACTGAGTGACTTGCAATTATCACATCACTGACTGCTTCACTGCAAACTGCTTTTATTTCACTAACACTTCTTTACACATTTCCGCACTTTTCCATAATGATTTCACCTCACAAATGTGTAGCCAACTTGTTCTTTTGATTTTTATCAATTATGCACCACACGTATTGACATCAACTGTTTGAATGTCAAGACTTCTGGTATTCCAATCCTTTTCCGCAACCATCATCCACAATAGTCTTTTTACGGGTGAATTCAGCTCATTCTTGGGAACTGCTGAGTTTATTTTCATGAATGGCTTTAAATTTTAATCGAATGGGTTCTCCCTGAAGTATAGGGTAGCCTACTAGATGTACCTATTTAGGCTGAAGAACGTCAAGTATTTTCAGATAACTCTGATACCAGCTTCCCAACGGGGTTAACAAGGGACTTGCGAACACGCTATTCATTGAGCCAGCATTGTGCTATCAGTGGACGACATCAACACCATCGCGTTTTCTAGTACACTTCAGAATTCAATTACATTATTAATGTTGCTCAAATGTGCGTATGTCCTTTGACATCAACCATTAGTCGTAAGAATTGCCACCGTCAGGGAGAAATCATGGTTGCAAAAAGTTGGATATGCGAAGGAACGATGCTGGTTGTGGTGCAGTTCCTGTATCTGCACCGCCATAGCATTACCATCTCAAAACTTTGATAAAGTCACACTCGGCAGTATCAGAGAGAGGAGAGAAATCACTTCTCACAAACACGCACATGCGTGATGCTACAGTATTGCGAGCTTATTTTCTACAAGACTCGTTTTCACAATTACGGTTTTGATTCCAACGAATTTTGAGTTCGGTTCCGTTTCTGGCGCACATAATCCATAGAGGTTCTAAAACTTTACTCCTGTATTCTTTCACATTTAGAGGATTTCCCTTTCTGTTATGAATGTCGCTCAATGCTTGTCGAGTCTTTTCCTGGAGTACTGCAAGGCTTGGTGAGCCTGGATCGGGTCGAATTAGCATTGTGTTCGTGATAAGCGGCTTAACAACTATGACGCTGCCCTCGTCATTGCAAAGCAAGTGTCGTATATTCTTTTTGATTGAGCCTATTGACTTGATCCCGGTTTTCAAATTTTAGTAGTGCTACGTGTGGTATATTTTAAAAATTGTTGCAAATTGTCTCTGTGCTTGATTTACTGGGACCACAGAATTCAAAAGACAATACTGGAGCGCGTGCAACGCAGCTGTTAAAAGTTGTCTTGCAATGCTCACTCGATCGGTCGCAGCTTCAATTCTACACTCTGGGCTCCCCACTTAAATATCTATCCGGTATCGGCCCATTGTGCAAGAGTGGCCCATAAATACAGACGGGTTACGGCAGCCCATCACTTTGCTCAAATAAGCATTCAACCACTCAAAATATGAAGTGTAGTGAATTGCTTATCCCTCAGAAATTGGTCATCACTGAACGCTTCGCTCTTTATTCCTATGTGTTTTGCAAAGTAATTGAGTGTAAATCTCAAGAGAAAAAATATCGAGTCTATCAAAACAGAGACCTGACATTAATTATTTTGATTTGAATAGGAATATGTTATTGAATAACAGTGTAGTGTTTGAGTGTTCAGTAAAACCGAAGAGTCAAATATCTTTATAAAGAGGCTGAAACCAGTATTCATTTAGTAAGTCAGATTTATTTTAGTAAAATTTTTTCATCCATGTGAGCTCAATTGATTGACGGATTTCTGTATTAGTAAAAAGGACACCAATATGTGTAATATCGTCTTAGATCATTGAGTTGATATGAGGTTGCTGCGAAGCTTTACTCTGCTGACAGTCTGACGTCTTAATCGTCTTCAGATCCAAATAATTGAACATTTGTGCTCAGTTGTTCGTCTTGACGATATGAGTTGCTCGTTATGACATCGAGTGGGATCCGGTAGAGTAAAGCACCTCTCTAATGAAGTATACTCACTCAGAACTGTCCTTCAACGCTAAACAGATTCCAATCTACTAATGTTCAAGATGGCCTGTAGACTGGTATTTTGGTAGTGATCCTCGCACGACTTTTGCATGATGCACTGCCATCATAAAAGCAGATCATACTGGATGGCAGGAACGGTCAACGCCCGTTCTGAATGGAAGGTCACAGCGTTGCGAAGCTTCTCAACTTAGCGCTTTCCCATCCCAGCGGATTTGGTTTGATGCCACTACGATGAATTACATCGAGATACGACAGACTGTGATTAGTCGACTTGGATCAATCTGAATCTGAAAAAAAAACGATTATGTCGGAATGCTAACTGAATTGGGTGAGATTTTGTTACATCCTGGTGACTGCCTGCTCAATGATTTATGACGGTACTGATTTTTCTGCTGAGTTTGAAAGAGCTCGGTGTTTAGAAACTATTACAAGCGTTCGTTGAGAGGAAGAGGTGAAATCAGTTCATAAAGCACTTTTTATTTTGTAATATTTTTTTCCTATTTTATTCACTTGATGTTATCTTGATTGCAGTGATGAGACATAAACTTATCAAATAGTGCCATTACGAACGTATATTTCTTGTCTTCGTTTGATTTAGAAGAAATATTCGTAATATGCCTCAATTTATTCATTTGAAAAAGAAATAAATGCTTATTTCTAAAAAAATGGAGGTCATTATTAGGTGCTTTTCTATTCTCGGGAAAGTTTTTTGTGTCTGCCTTTTTGTAGACAAAATTTTCCACTGAGCTTGTAATAATCATTTGAATGCTTGAATCTCCTAATCAGTGCACTATAGAAGAAAGAAATAAATCTAGGTTTTACCCACGCGTATTTCTTCGCCGAACAGAGGTTTTCCTTCACTGAGTATTTACCCGACAGCGTTAATTTAGACATATTCAACACTGCTGGTTTTATGAATAACTTTTTTTATTGAGCTGTAGCAAGGGAAATTTGTTACGTTTCCCGCACGTCTGCAAAACAGAATACTTTTTAAAGAGAACGGTAATCAATCAATGACGTAAATCCCAACACCGTGTTTGCTTCATAAAAACACCTTTTCACTGCACTGTAACAGAAAAAATAAGATTGAGCTCTACACATACTGCGCATTGCTTGTCGATTATGGTGTGTGTCGCGAGGCAGCGCAGAGCGACTCAAATGTGGCGCGCAATGTTTTTTATTAACCCCTAAGGGACGGCGTCTATCAGCTGAGGTAGACAATTGTTTGAAGGCCTTTCTCGCTGCATTTTCTCTTAGACATTTGGTATTAATTCGAAAGCTCAATTCTCTCGGTTTCAGTAATCTGTTCAGGTTTAGAAAAAAGAGTTTTTTTACGTTACAGCAGCGAAAATAAAATTATGTTTCAAACTGAATTTTCTTTATTTGCTTAACCGGTGCTTCGATATAGCTCTTCACTAAAGTGTCATTAGCCATTAGATCGCTTAATTCGCGAGGATTTTGGTGATATAGTTGGTTTTTGAAAAGTTGCCACAGAACGCTCTGTAAGGGCAGAAAAAAATCACCTTTTACGCCTAAAACGTTACCCTGTCACTCGGACGTCATAGGCTGATAATTGGTAATGGTACTGGTGATTATAGGTGAAGTTTACATATCAGAGGTATCTTTTCGTTGCATAAAGAATATCAACATTGAACGTTTTACAGAGGTTTTTGATATTCAGAGTGAGTTTTTCTCTTGAAATCCTTAATTTTCCAGCGGTAATACCATGTCTCTGTGAAAATTAAACAAACTTTCAACCCCTATTGTGCATTTGTATCGCCTGCCTTGCTTGAACGTGGCTTGAAAGCGCATCTTTTTCAACTAAACTTTTCTAATAGAGCTCTGTTTGGAGGTAATTCTAGTATGTAGCTCGAGTAAGTGAAAGAAAAGCGCTCGTTCATCTTCGCGTATGAAACGGCACTTTCCTTATCAGCACCCATATTCAAAAAAAAAAACGTATCTTTCGCTTTTTCTCGACACTTTAGTAGGTATTCGATAGCTTAAATATAGAAAACTTGAAAGATGTATCTTATTTTTTGAAAGGTCTCTATACTACGCTGTAACGGTGAAAAAAATGCTACTCAAAACTCAAGCGTCTTTCGATCACCAAAGCTTTTCCTCAAATAATTTAGCAAACCTTCGATAGCACAAATATCGGTAAATTGTCTTAGCTGTCCAAGAAATCTCTTCATTGCGCTGCAACACTGAAACTAAGATTGTATTTCACATGCAACGCGTTTGTCTTCCACGGTATGTACATGTCCATTGTAAAATTGGTATTAAAACGGCGTTGTTTGATAACCAGTCAATGGCTTAAATCTCGAGGGTTTCAATGGTGTGCTTACCTTTTGAAAAAATTTTCTTTACGAAATGTAGCATTAAGAATAAAATTGTGTTGCACATCTGAGTATTTTCCGCTAGACACGGCATTTCTCTCAGGTTTTCATTCCATTCGATAGTGTAAATCCCATTCGATAATGTAGATTTTAACAAGCTCAAGGATATGCTTAGTTTTTGGAAAATAATTCTTAGTGCGTCGTTACAGCTAAAAGAATATTGAGTTTTACACTCTCGCACCGCACTCCACATGTAATTTGCTCTGCGCTATCGACACGGCGCTGAGTATGAAACTCAATAATTTTTTAGCTCTAACAACGCATCAAAACGTCCTTCTCAAAAACTAAACTACTTATTGAGATCATTGAAAATTGTGCTATCGAATGATTATTGATAGTCTGGTTGGAAACCTCTGTGCCGTGAAAATGTTTAAGTGTGAAAGAAAATTATGTGCCTATTTGTTAAACAGCGACATATATTCAAGCCGATCTCATCCGCTGGACAAAAGTATTTTATGAGAATGTTATTTATCGTTCGAAAGCGTAAACTCTAGCAACAATTCCCCGTCGCCGGTTCTTCAAAACACCCTTTTATAATGCAGTAGCATACAGAATGGAATTCTGCTTCTCCCTCGCTTTTCATCTTCATTTTTACCACGAGTATAAATCTCTGGAAACACGAAAAGCATTAGGCGATTACCTTACTAACAACTTGTTGCTGTGGCTTCCCTTTCCAATCTACTCAGCTATGAATCTTTTCAGCTACTTTGCTTACCGGCCAACTTAAGAAGCGATGGAGGGAGAAGGGGGGGGGGGGGGGTAGGGAGCGACAAATCGCATTTAAATTGTTATTCAATCAAGGATTTCTTCACAACATCGACAGAAACTTCATGTGAAAGCGTAGACTCTGATGCTAGCGAAAAATGTCTACACGCTGATATGCTTTTCGTGCTTACGGCGATTTATGCGCGTGGAAAAAATGAAAGTGGAAGGCGAATGAGAAGCGAAATCTTATCCTGGATACTACAGAGATATAAAAGCGTGATTTGAAGAACCGTCAGTCGAGAGTTGTAACTAGAAATTTGAGCTTTCTAAAGATTACTAACGCTTATGTGAATAGTTTTGACCAGCGAATGATATCGACTTAAAACTTTGTCGCCGTCTAACATATAAGTAGCGAAAATGTTACTTCACCTCTACAGTTTTCTATAAAAACCATTTAAAAATGAAGCACGTCATTCAGATTGTCGATAATCAAGCCGTCGAATAGTTACCGCAACCCCGAACAGGTATAAAAATACCTTTTTCGAATATGGATGCGGATAGGGGAAAAATACCGAGATTACTTCTCTAAAGACACATATTTCTTCGCAATAGTTTGTATAATGCCAATGTTCTGAGCCTTCAATTCAAACATGGTTGTCTTTCACCGCTCGAAATTCTTCCACTATCCAAAAACACTTAACTTTTTGAAATAAACGAATGATTGATACAAATTCAGTTAACGTAAAATTTTTCGATGAACACTTATCGAATACAGCAGGCGTAATAATTTTGAAAATTGTTAGCTGTTCTTTAATTTTTATGTACTATTACGACTCTTGGGTGTTGTATAAGACTAGGGAAAAGCATGACTAAAGATTTTCATTGTGATCTCCTTTGTACAATGCAAGACAATTAATTGTATGTCAAATCAGTACGACTGCGTAGTAAACGAGAGTTTTTCTCTACATATGACACGTATAACTAAACCAAAAGCATATGAGTGAGTAGATCAGATCTTGTTTATCAAAATATCACAGCGAGTCCGAAAATCTTTGCCGAATGAAGAAAAAAACCTCAATCAAACAACTAAAATGGCGCATTTCGCTCTGCGCGCATTGATTGCTATAGGCGCTCGTTAGGGGTTAAATAAAGTTTTTTTTTCTGCGCTTTAGAGAATAAACTCTAAATGAAACGTATGTGTCTGATACTCCAAGGTAGGTGATACTTCCTTTGCACATTCATATGCTCTTGGTGCATTGACTTTGGCTTAGGTATATTAGCGGAATTAATTTGGTAATAGAGATAGAAAAAAAAAAACCTCTAAAGAATCTCTGCTCAGCAGAGGAGATTTTTGAAGAAGTAATGATAATTCGCACGGCGGCACGCTACACATGCGAAACGAAATTTTATTTTATTTTTGTGTGATAGCGCTATGAGAAAGCGTTTCTAAAACCAAGATTATTAAATTGTGGGATTAACACTATTGACTGATTGCTAATACTTAGAAGGAGGAGCTCTGTTCTGCAAAAAATACGTGTGAGAACGCGCAACTCTGAGAACAATTTTAGTTTCCCAGCTGCAGTGCTGTAAGGAGGTTTTTTAGAAAACAAGTACATTTTTAGAATTTTGAAAGTTTATGCTATCGAACCATTACTAATAGTTTGGGGCAAAGGTTTTGTCATGTAAAAAATATGTGAGAGACACGCAAAACGGATTTTTATCACTCGTGTTTCAGCGCTCTAGGAAAGCCTTTTTGAAAACAAGCACATTTTGATTTTCCTATATTTTTTAGCTTTTGAGTAATTACACATGATCTAGTGTTAAGTCTCTTTCAGACAAAAAGGTTCTTAAGAAAGCCTTTTCCGATATTTGCAAAGTACTCTTATAATCATATTCAGTGCATGGAAAAATAAGAGTACTGACTTTGAGGGCAATCAAAAATTACTCTGAAGATTATTTTGTGCTATTAGTGTCATGTTTGGTTGGAATAGAAGCTTAATCTACACTTCGCGATTTGGAAATAAAACTAGTTCGTTGAAAAAAGGCGCCTTCTCAGGAAATGCCAAGCTCTTCCGGGGTGAGTTTTCTTACAAAGCGCTATTTTTCTCTTTGATGGTTCTGACGCGCTAAAGCGGCACTCCACGTGCCTTTATTTGAATCGTGAAACAAATACGGATAAAAGAGATGCTCATGCACGATTTTTTTAGGTGAGAATCGCTTGCCAGCTTTCCTCAAGTGTCGTTATTATTGGTGTTATTAATTTAAATGATCATTTACTGATTCACTGCATTCTTTTCATCGTGTGACAGCAGACTCCCTTGCATGTTTTCACAACAATTTCTCAAACTCTTTGGCTTTTCTGCTGCTTTCATCAGATGCTTTTTTTCGTAGCGCATTTATTTTTACTTTTTTTGAAAAATTTTCCAAGAACGCTAATTCTTGAACTGTGTCTACCAAGGAAGAACTGCCTATCTTAGGCTCCTATGACTGCTTTTTTTATATTCAATCGGAGGTTTTTTACTTGAGGAAAGTTGAGATAAAACGAGCTCACTCTTACTTACTTACTTAGAAGGTCAAACAGTTACATTATGATATCGACGGCGTGCTCTATCGTAATAAACTTCCACAAAACCTGCTGACAAGAATAATAGCTTTCATTCACTCTTTAATTTTATCCTAATAGAAAATGAATAGTGAACTTGAGGTTAAGAGACGAGAAGCAAAATGATTTGTCTATCGGAGTGTTCGGTGTCGCCCTTATTACATCTTTATGCTTCCGAAGCCTATCTCTCTTACCCAGTGCTAAAGATAAGGTGTTCGACTTGTCCGTGACACATTTACTTTGAGCTTTCCCAGACACTGCGTGGTGATGGGCTGAAAAAATACTATCCACTTATTGGCCGCTGCGCACTGGTGTGGGCTAGTGAGCTGGAAGATTTTTTCGTACCCCATGAAGTTAACGTGAGACTTGTTAAAGATGACTCCGACCGCATCTATACATCCTTAATCATTTAATTGCAGCCTATTGATTGAAACGATTCGAAGGTCCGTTAAATAGTAACTAATACACGTCAACCCCTCAGTAGATTACCCAGAAAGTGTTTGTGGGCTATGCGCTTTTCTGATCTATAGATTTCTTTTTCAATTATTAAGTGGCAAGGCATGATGATAAGCAAAATTAGAAGGATGCTGAGATATGACCGACCTCAGATGTGTTTCTAACACGTAATTACCCTTTACGGAACTTGTGTGCTATCCACCACATCAATCAAGGGATTTGCTTTGCCTTTGTATAATCAATGTTTCAACAATGTCAGTTTTGTCAGAAATTACCCATCAGCGGGAATGTTTTGAGGTGCAGAAATGGCCAATGGTGTGGCCGTGGTGGATAGCCTTCAGTCCCCAAAATGGGTTGTTGCGTGTTTAAGCCTATCTAATCTTCCGAGTTTTGCTCATAACTCAGCATCTTAATGACCTTATTGTATCATGTCGTATTTTATTTTAATCAACTCGTTTTCACATTTCTTGTGCGGATTTCAGCGTTCTTACATCCGATTCTTTCGCCCGCATCCATCGTCCATGAAAGTTTTCGAGTTTTCCTTATGTGAAGTCGGCTATTACTTAATGACAGTTGTCATCTTAATGAATGCCGTTGAATGCTGATCGAGTTGATTCTCGCTGCAATTTTGAAATTGCCAAATCGATCATCGCCATTTGGACACCGTTTGTTTCTAAACGAGGCGAACTGCTTTCGGAAAAGTCTGATACAAATTTTATATCTCTTAAGCAAGAAAAGCATTTTCGACTCAGGGAGGAGTAGGACAACCACAGCGCTTATGTGAACGGCGTCACTACCGCTGCGCTACCCGCCTCAAATAATTCTGCTTTCGTTTATTCAATATTTGACAACCAGGCAGAAATTTTCTACCGTTGATAAAGTGCTTTTAGGGCCTGAAAATCAGGAGATTCTCTCACGAGTTTCTAAAATTGCACATCGACATATTGCTTTTTCATTCGAATAGATGGTGAACAGTTTGAGACTACTATTTAGAACTACTATTTGATTTTCTTTTCCAAACTGCATTTCTTTACAGTAGGCAAAGGTTTCAACTTTACGTTGAGTAATACGGCTACATGTGGTACGAATTTAAATAGATTCAAAAATAAAAGCTACTGTGCCATATTGTGTCACACATTCGGAATCACACGTGGCGCCCACAAGTCGACAGCCGTAGCGTAATCGTTCTCGAAAATGGTTGCTAATGTTAGTATCTCATCATTTTCCACACGCAGAAAGTGACCTTTTCATGTCATCTATGGTTGAGACAAATTTCCATAACATCTTTATCAGTTGTGCACTTGATCAATATGTCCTTCGTGCGCAGGAAAGCTCTATGGGCAGCTTTGAGATGATGCTTTCGTCCATAAGTACAATTCAAAATGACCAGTCTTTTACAACTACTGGGCGTACTCCAACACCTTTTGAATATGACTCATTTACTCGAACTCATCATTCACCAAAATCTCTCGAATTTCGCACGTAGATTAAGCTACATCTTAAGGATTTTTCTTTTCGCCATAGATCTCGTCGAATGCTGGTGAAGTCAATCTTTGGAATCCTGAGATATCTGGACACCTTAGCTAGATTGCACAATGCGAACTTTCCTAGGACAAGTCTGGTAGCGATATGTCGACCAAGGAGAGAAGACTGGCTGAATGAGCCAGGCAATCAATTAATGAAGACTGAAAGTGATTTTATGTCTCAGCTGATGCCTTTTCTCGAGCTGATAGATTTTGACGCGTTAACTCAAAACTCAAAACGAGAAAAAAGTCGTTTGGTAGCGTCTTCTTGCTTCGATTCTTGGTACTGACTATAATATGCTGTGTAGGCACTGAGAGGCACCAGTGAGTGAAAAAGAAAGCACATGCAAGCTTGTCATTTAGAATTCGCCTGTCATATGGATCCTACTTTCTATCTTGATCTTAGGAGTTAAGGTTCAAACTAATGACAATGCAGCTTTCTGTGGCCCTGAGTGTGGAAAGTATCTGCAGTTCTATATGGTTAGTTATGCCGCTAAATTCATTGAGAAGAATACAATAAACTTGTGTAATTACTTTGAACGCACGCACATATGATTTTCGCATAGTAAAATGTGCTTGAAGCATTCATCATAACTTAGCATTTAGTCAGATTGATAAATTTCGCCTCTATTGCTCCGGCTTGCTGTAAACTGCAGCGGTAAGCATAGCAAAATTCTTGAACTTAGAGCATTTATTTTTCTCTGGCAGTGTCGTTGTGGGATATTGACAGTAAGAAGATAGGAAAAAAATTTTCATAGAAGCAAAAAAATTTGTAGCACCATAGGCGGTGGGCGGTTGCATGTTAATAAACAAAAAAAAAATCGGAACAATGGTGGTGATTGACATTCCTCATTAAACGGAAACTCGTTATTCGAATCCGTATCTGGCGAGTCAAAACCAAAATTCGTCCGTCGCCGGAAAATTATAAGAGTGGTGCAAAAGTAATGACGTTGTGGTTTCGTGAATTTTAAATCATGATAACTAGGCTCAATAACATCTCTGTCAATCAGAATAAAAACCACTACAATCAACACATTTTTGCCCAAGGAAAACGAATTCGTATATTTCTGTAGCGCAAAAGTTGGTGTTCCCGGATTCCACAAACTCTTGGAAAGCTTTGTGCATCCCGTTGACTGTGAAGGCATTTACCTGCAGGAAATTAGCGAGATGCTTGAAGACATGATAGTTGATAGGCGAGAGGTTCGGCGAATATGGAGGATGAGGCAAAACTTCGTAGCTCTATTTGTTAAGCTTTTGAAGCGTTAGCTGGACGACATATGGCTGTTGACTGGCTATAAAAAGCCACCAATACTCTCACACCTACTTTTTCACCGTCCCAATTTTTCCAATTGTTGAGCGATGGTAAACTAGTCAACGCTTTATTTTTTGCATCATCTCTCGCAGTCTTGAGAATATGAGCTTCAATAATTACTTTTCTCATGAGTCTAATGTGGTTAATAAAAAAAAAATGCTGTTTATGTCATGTCAAACCCGTCTCCTTTACGTTTTTGAACCTCCGCCGCTCTATAAGTTCGTTAGTAGTAAGATTTAGTCATGTTCTGTTGATGTTGCAAGATGCCTCAGCTGCTTTACGACCTATTTTGAATTCATAGTCTGAAATCGCCACAACTTTTGCACCAACCAACATTCTTTCCATAATCCAAAATAGATACAACATAAAAGAGCGCAGATGCCCATTAAAGTAACATATAACAAAAAGACATCTATTTGAGAGTTTATTCTAATATCGAACAGCAAATTTCAACAATGTATAAATTGCCACCGATTTCGCACCAGCATGATGTTATCAAGGTTGTTAATCAACTCGCTTCTTTCATTCCTCAAAATTTGACACTTGCATTTAGTGAGAATTTAGAAACGTTCTAAAATGGCTCACAATATCTAGGGAGATTCAATTGGACCGATGTCATCCAGAAATATCATTAGAAATTTTGCAAAACAACAGAAGAATCCACCTGAAATATCCATTAGCCCTTGTGAGATGGCCGCGAGGAGAAGAATTGAGAGTAAGATTTTACAATCCACACATTGTGCATTTGGGGCGGTAGAAATTGTGCAAAAATATGGTAATTAGAATAACTATGAGTCTTTAAATAATAGTGAAGTCTGTAATATTCCGCACTCCTAAAGCGACTTCACAGCACTTCACAGTGGGGAAAATCGAAGCAATGGTTCAAGAGATATGATAGTGATATATCTGACAGAATATTTATTTAATTGCTTTTAGCGGTGGTATGGCGTTATGATATATCCAGTGATGTAAACTGATGTGCAAAACTTCTGCGTTAGGTGTAACTCGAACCCACATCTCACCCTATCCTGGGGCACGTGCTCGAACCGCTGCACTCCCAACGCCCGTTTTGACACCGCTCTTTCTACGCTACAACGTAGCATCTTAGTCAGAAACCAACCGCCAGCGGTCTGGCCTGGGTAGTCGGTAGATAAAAAATTGTTTAGTCGTTGTTGGTTCTTTTTGCTGGTGTTCAATTAGGTTGAATGGTGTTATTTCGTGGCGTAATCATGGTCTTTTTCGATAAGAAAACCATTCAGTGTTAATCAAAGAAAGGTCACTTTCTTGGTATTCAAGTTTTTGCAGTATATTTCTATCAATTCCAAAGTATATACACACTTTCCAATAAATAAAAGATCCTATTCATCTGGTTATGAAATAAGCAAACAATTTGAAGTATAGTGGGTAATCAATCAATCAATCATACTTCAATTTATGAAGATATTTCAGCGTTGAAAATACTTCTAACATTGTTGAGTGGTATGGAAAACATTCGACATTAGGCGGGAATTGAACTCGTTTTGAAGACTTTTATTCATACCCGGGCGCGTGCTACCACTACATCGCCGATGCCACCGCTTGCTACCAATCCCTCTTCGATATAACTATCCTAGCTGTGAGCAACCATCCTTGAAGGGTTCAGTCTGGTGGGCACATACCGGCATTGAACCCAGTTAAGCTGACAACTACTAAATATTTCTAATGGACATAAAAGCTTTCTTTTTACTGTTTTCAGCATTGGTACAATGTCACAAGTATGCATCTAGCAATGTTGAGTAGTTTGTACATTCAATACAGTTGACATTAGGCGGGAATTGAACTCGTGCTGAACTGAACTCGTGCTTACCCATACAAGCGCATGTGCTACCATCACACGACCGATACCACCGCACTGCTACCACTCTTTTTTCAATATAAACTATCATATCTGTCAGTTCAAAAGACTGCTTCTGCTTCGTGCTTCTCAGTAGACTCTCCTTCCTCAAGGCTACTGAAGTTATGATGAAGTAATGGCATTTCTTCTTCTCTTGAAACTTTTTATATCAAATATCTTACTCAATAACACTTTCGAGAACTTTGCTTCATTAATACTAACTTTTTATCAATGTTCTTCAGATGTCTAGATTTCTAATGTTCAGAAAGCCATGCAGTGTTTTTTAGGATGCTACCACTTTTATTTGCTATGCTACAATTACCGTCGTTTGGTACTGCACAATCCAACTCCAACCACGACGACGCAATGGTACATTGTCCCAGTACGGAGAACGCAACAAGCAGTTGTGACGCCCGTGAGATAGACATATATTTCTAATGCATTAGTCACCAATACCGGTTTACAATGAACTGTTTATGATTGTTGAAAATTATGATAATTGTAAGTGAGAGAACCTGAATGACTCTTGCAGAACTTTAATCGACTCTGTCGAGGCTTAAAAAACGCTTTTGAAGTATCATGTTTAGCATATTACCAACGGCACGAGCCATATTACATGAGACATGAGTTCATCAATGACTAGGCATAATTGCACTTTTCAGTTTCAAACCAACAGATCTCAACTGAATGCAACTTTTCCATTAAGAATGAGAAGCCATTAGGAATCTCAAAGTCTCAAAGTTCTCAACATAGGCACCTCCATCCATCAACTATCAAACCCCAATTTCGCCTTTTTCTTGCCGAAATTAAAAGTAGTTAATAGCTTTACAATTCGAACTTTCAGCCTTCATTTTCAGGAATAGTTAAAAAGAAGATTTATTGAGTGTTCTGAAAGATCAGAATTTCATTCTTATGGATAGAAAACCTTCAAGCCTATTGGAAAAATGCCCACAATTTCTATTTATTTTTATACCATTTAAATTAGTCATGAGCAATGACATTTTGTTCCAAAGTTTGAGGTGGCCATTACTTTCATATCGTTTGAGTTTGAATCAATCCTATATCGACCACTACAATGCCAACCAAGACCGCAGTTACTTTTGTAATTTGCTTCAATCGGCAGGAATGATGGTATCGCTGCTGTTGAGCCTTTGCACGCTCTTGTTTTAGAAGGAATAGCTTGGACGATTGCTTGACCTATGACTCTTAATGAGGTTGGTAGGAACGTAACTGCGGTTTATGTATTTCCAAAATGGGTCTCGTTTACGAAACTATTCGAACCCCTACTGCATTACACGTCCGTCAGCAATTCCTGGGTTAAATGCAATGTTCAAGTTGCGAATTATCTTTGCGGCTTTACGAACCATTTTAAATTTAGTGTCTGGAACCGCAATTACTTTTGCACACACTGACATACGTTCCATGGTTTAGAATAAATATCATACAAACAACAGATAACATGTCATTAGCATGAAAACATTAATCGAAGATGTACATTAAAATGATGTACAACACAGCCACATTTATTTTAAGGAAAATATTCCAATATCAAATGGCACATTTCAACAACGAATGTACAAACCGCAATTAATTTTTCACTAAGGTAATATTTTGAAAATGAAAAAGTAAGTATGATAGCTAGAACAATTATTCGACATGTTATTATGTTTAACGTTTTATGATTTTTCTACTTATCCTAGAGTCTATTAATACTTAACGAGAGGAGATTTTCTAAAACAATGGAATAATTGCCAGTTATTTGAAATATTTTGTAAATCAAACGACAGTTTGATGATACCAAAATTCTAGATATCAAGATCTTAGGAGATCTAGTGCTCAAAATGCTACCGTGCTTTTGATAGTACCTTTATTTTACGCTTTTCAAAATCCAATGTTCGCCTTTTGCGAAAATAGTGCTTAAAAATATGTTGTCTTTTGAGTGAACTTCACATACGTGGTGTTTTTTTGTGTAACAGGTTCATATCGCGAAAACTCCTGAAATATTCCTTGAATTACCCCAGTCTTACTTTCACAACCTTCTTATTTCAATTATCAAAGTATTTTGGGCACGTATAAGCCCAAAAAAATGAAAATTAGAACAAGCATCCTCAGGCCCGTTTTTTGATTGATTGAAACAAAGCGCTTTCTATTTTGATGTGATTTTCAAAATCAGACTGTTTATTTCAATGTCCTTCTTTCTTCCAAATTTTCGCACTCCATTTGCAAAAATAGTGCCTATTCAACGGTATGGTGACTTTCCGCCTTAGAGAAACTGTTCATTGAGTGAAATTCAAGGTAGTCCTCAGCTATTGGCGACAGATCTCAACTTCCGAATAGCTTTGGGTGCTGCCAAGTCCAGTAGTCTAACGCGTGAATTTGAAGTGAATACGGATGTATAATGTATGAACTTAGAAAGTTGTTTTCAGCCACATTCTTCACCTATCACATCTGTTGTGATGCAGAGAATATGTTCTGTTGCATGCGTCTGCAGGTGAGCATCAACTGCTGCGCGTTCAATTATTTTTCCTTGAATAGAACAAGAGAAAGTCGATCATGAGGAGTGGTCAGCGTTGTATCGTGATTTAAAACGGCAAGTAAATAGAACACTCTTAGCTACTTCTTTGAGGTCTACATCATCATCGCTATTGTTGTGATATCTATCCTGCTTCTTACCGCACTGATAACATTCTCCGTTCATTGGACTTGTCGAATAAGTAAGTCATTATCCATGATAACATGACTAGTTTTAAAAATTAACGAAAAGTATAAAGAGCTAAAAAGCGAGCCTTTCTGGCAACAGTGGTAATCTAACATGAGATAAATTTACTCTACTGTAGAGAGGAGATGGAAGGGAAAAGAGGTGAGAGTGTCCTTGAAGAAATATTTTCGAGAAGAGTTCGATATTTCAGAAGTCGCTAAGCAACCTTCATAACTCCAAACTTTTCAGAGCGAAAAAGACATCAAAGTTATAACTTCACATAGAAAATGGCCAGAAGAAGAACTTCGCCTACTTGATTGGTTGTTTTCTATCATCGAACGTGAAAATAATTGTTGAAAGCGCTTCTGTTGTATGATGTTTTTCTATCAAAGCCGAGAGTATTGAAATTTCCACTATTTGATCACACAATGTATGAATAATGTATTTTAACCCTAAAAGGACGACGTGTACCAGCTGAGGTACACGATTGTTTGAAGGCCTTTATCGCTGCATAAAAGCCTTCTCTGGGACATTTGGTAATCACTCAAAAGCTTAAATCTCTGCGATTTTAACAGTGTTCAATCTCTAGAAAAGCCTTGTCATTACGTTGCACCAGTGAAAATAAAATTATGTTTCACACTCAATTTTCTTCATTTGCTCGGCTGGGACTTTCATATGGCTCTTCATTGAAGTCTTATTAGTCATTAGTTAGCCCATATCTTGAGGATTTCAGTAATATAAATGGCTTTTTGAAAGCTTGTCATAGAACGCTGTAAGAGCGAAAAGAAGATCACATTTCAAGCCTAAAATGCTACCCCGCTGATTGAACGTCATAGGTGGTTTATTGGTAATTATAGGTGAAGTTTATAATTTGGAGGTGTCTTATCGTTACGTGAAGGATGGACTATCACAAGTAAACAATTCTTCAAACCTTTTCAATACAATGAGTGACTACTTCTCCTGAATTTCTTCATTTTGTAGCGGAAGTACTATATCCCTGTAAAAAATAAGCTTTCAGCCCCTATTGAGAGTTTGTATCGCGTGTTTTGCGAGAACGTAGCTTGAAAACATATCTTCTACAAATAAACATCCCTAATAAAGGTATATGTGAAGGTATTTCTAATATGTAGCTCGAGTAAGTGTGGGAAGAGCACGCGTTCATTATTGCGTGTGATACGGTACTTACCCTATCAGCACCATATTCAAAAAAAAGAAGTATTTTTCGCCCTTTCTAGACATTTTGGTGGTCAATAGATAGCTTACATCGCAAAAAAATTGAAAGGTGCACTTTATCTTTTGAAGATCTTTGTATTACACTGTAACAGGGAAAAGAATATGTGATTTAACAGTTGAGCATCTTTCAAGCATTTGCGATAAGCAAAGCTTTCCTAAAAAATTTCAACAGTTCTTCGATAGCACAAATTTCGGCAAATTTAACAGTGTTCTCAATTTCCCAAGAAATCTCTTTATTGCGCTGCAACACTGAAATCAAGATTACATTCTATATGCGCCGCGTATGTCTTCCACCCGTATGTGCATGTATATTGCAACATTGACATCAAGCCGTCATCGTTTAATAATCTGTCGATTGCTCAAATATCGAGAATTTCAACTGTGTGCCTGCCTTTGAAAAAAATCCTTTGTGAGCTGTAGCAACAAGAATAAAAATGTGCTGCACATCTGAGCATTTTTCGCAGGCATAGCCTTTCTCGCAGGCTTTCACAGCCATTCGATACCACAAATTTCAACAATTCCAAAAATATGCCTAGTTTTTGAGAAAGACTTCTTAGTGCGTCATTACAACTAAAAGAATACTGAGTTTTACACTCATCGCGGACCGCACGCCACGTGTGAATTTCGCTGCACGATTGACACGGCACCGAGTGTGAAACTCAATAATCTTCTAGCTTAGTAACACATCAAAACGTCCTTCTAGAAAAACCAAACTCAACATTGAGGTCGTTGAGAGCTATGCTATCGAAT
Source organism: Parelaphostrongylus tenuis (assembly GCA_019055375.1). Classification (NCBI taxonomy): domain Eukaryota; kingdom Metazoa; phylum Nematoda; class Chromadorea; order Rhabditida; family Metastrongylidae; genus Parelaphostrongylus; species Parelaphostrongylus tenuis. Next base: position 10,979 of record JAHQIW010006039.1, on the reverse strand, counting down.
GGTTTTTGAAGTCTGAATGAAAACCTCTGTCCAGCGATAGATGTTTGGGTGTGGAAGAAAAATTGGTACTTATATATTGAGTATTGCAAATTTTTGCGCCAATCTCATGCGCTGAGCAGGAATTTTTTATAGGAGTGTTTGTGATCGTTCGTAAGCTCAAATCGCTGTCTATAACTATACGTTACGGGCTTTTTAGAACACTTTTTATAGCGCTGTATCACCTACAGCAAAAATGTTGTTTCTCACTTGAATTTTGCTTCCATTTTCCACGACTATAAATCGCTAGAAGCACGAAAAAATGTCAGCATGTACAGAATTTTCCGTTGTGCCAAAACCACACGTTTTTATCTAAAGTTTTCTGTCGATGCGGCAAAAAAATCCTCAATAAAGTGACAATAGTTGCCGCCGTTTCAACGCATAATGCGATAGATCAGTATCGCGTTATGCGGTCGATCAGGCGATTACCTTATAAATAAGTCGTCCGCTGTGGCTTCCCTTTATCATATTCATCAGAATATCCCACTAAGAAGTCGTTGTTGTGGCTTTCCTTCACATTTTACTCAGCTATGAACCTTCTTGGCGACATTGCTTACCGACCAACTCACGCAGCGAGGGAACGGGGTCGGGACGGAACAACCGATCGCGCTTAGAATATTGCTATTTAAGTTGATTTTTTCACTACATCGACAGAAGCTTCCGATAAAAACGTAGATTCTGATTCTACGAAAAATTTTCTACACATTGATATACTTTCGTGCTCCCAGCTATTTGTACGCGTGATAAAAATAAAGGCGAAAAAGCGAATGAGAAACGAGATAGTATTTTGGATAGGTACACAAATGAAAAGTAAGATAGGTAAATGAAAGGATGATTTAAAAAGCCGGCAACGCACAGTTATGGCCAGAGATTTGGGCCTTCTAATGATAGCTAGCACATTATGAAAAGGTCTTGACCAACGAATGAGGTCAACTTGGAAATTTGTCGCCGTCTAACAAATAAGTACCGAAAATTTTACTTTACCTTCACTTCATAATATAAAACCATTTGAAAAATAAAACGCACCCTTCAGATTCTCGATATTCAAATTGTCGACTAATCAACAGAACCTCGAAAAAATAAATAATACTTTGTCTGAATTCATTCTATTTTGACTGCCACTTGCAGTGGTATGATCTTTATAATATACCCAATTGTGGAATACTGTGCAGAAACGTTTGCGTCAGCCGGGATTCGAACCCAAATCTCACTCTTACCGGGAGCGTATGCTAACCATTGCACTACCGACGCTCGTTTTGCACAGCACTCTTATTTACGCTATAACGCGTTGTCTGCCAACACCCAACCGTCGACGGTCTGGCGGGGAAGCCGCTATCGGCACTGAACCCACAAAACAGCGTCGGTAGTGCAAGGTTAGCATACGCTCCCGGAAAGAGTGAGATCTGGGTTCGAATCCCAGCTGACGCAAGCGTTTTTGCACAGTACTCCACATATTGGGTAAATAATACTTTTTTGATCATGGGAGCTGATTGGGGAGAAGCACCGAGCATACGTCTCTGGAGACACATATTTCTGACCAATAGTTTGCATAATGCCGATGTTCTAAGCCTCTCATTCAAGGACTGTTTTCTTTTGCCGCTCAATATTTTTCCACTATCCATAAGTAACTAAGCTTTTCTCGCTTACCTCAACTCTGGATAATTGGAAATAAACGAATGGCTGATATAAACCTAGTTATAGTGAGAGTTTCCGATGAACACTTATCGAATACAGCAGAAGCAGTAATTTTTGATGAAATACTCGCTGTTCTTCAATTTTCATTTACTATGATGACTCTTGGGTCTTCTATAAAACTAGGGAAGAGCAGAACGAAAAATTTTCATTGTGATCCCCTTTGTACAATGCAATACAATGGGTGTATTTCTCTACAGAGACACGTATAACTAAACCAAAAGTATATGAATAAGTAGAGAATATCTCATTTTATCAAAGTAGTGCATAAATTCAAAAATTTTTGCCAAACGAAGAAACAAACGTTATATCGTTATTGATATTTGAGCCAACATGTCATGTGGTCTGTTAAGTGGGCTGACTTATGAAGTCCGATACATATGTTACGACCTTGACGTTCTCGTCAATCCAGAAGTTACTATTTCGTCTTTAGCCAATCCTCTCGGGACGCTCGAGGTCAGGGTAACTGCTCGACTGACGAGACCATCAAGGTCGAAAACACGTGTATGGCGCTCTATAAATCAGCCCATTCAACAGACCACATGACATGTTGGCTCAAACAACAAAAGCGAGATATATTGAGATTTGAGCGTGTCTCAATAAAGCACTTGAAATTAAAGGTATGATTTAAAAAAGCCTTAATCGAACAACAAAAATCGCGTAATTCACTTTGCGCGCTTCGATTTCTATAAACAGCCCGTTAGGGGTTAATACTGCAGTATAGACGTGAAAGAGCGTATGAGGCGCAGTGGTTTGAGGTGCTCTGCAACGCATACAGGGTAGGCGGTTCGAGTTCGCGCTCATGGCTCACAAAGACACCTATCCTTTCGGGGTGGCAAATTGGTACCGGCTTGGTCGCACACTTTTCTGGTAGGATAAGCAGCACTCATTCGATGGAGCAGGAGGCAACCACGAGTCATTGTAAAGGCCAGATATGCACATAATCACCTCAAACGGAGTTGAAAATTGAGGACGAATGCACAGCGCATCCCTCAGGGATTGATCAACGCCGAGAGCTTTATCCTTTATCCTTCATGGACATAGAACTTAACAAAGAATTTCATGAATCTCTAGTAGTTATGAATCACTCATATTTATTTAGTGCTCACCTTCCAAACCTTAAAACGTGTACAGCACTATGGTTGGAGGTGCCCAGCAGCACAGACATAGTTCTTGGTCGAAATGATAATGTTCATTGCTACTTTCTACCCAAATCGTCTCTGACATCAGGGTACGGTGTGAAATATGGCTACAAAAATGTTGAGATACGCACAAACTTGGATCCTGATGCAGGTGGACTGGAGTCGAACCACGGCTACCCTTTCCAGGGATGTTTTATAGTTATTTCGAATTAGAAATCATGTAACCGTTACGCATTCCTTTGAGCACATTCTAATAGCTTTAGTGAAAAAAGCATAATGAAGTCATATTTACAGATATGAGTTCTATAGCAGAGTTGATGCACTCCACCAATTCAGGCCTGGAATCTTTTTTTTTTCGAACGTCTTGTAAATGGTGTACACAACTTTTAGTCATTTTTGGCTGGGTCGTAGCGCTTCAGACGAAGCGTACAGCGTTTCTACTCTCTGAAAGAGCTTAGGAGAGGCGGGTGCTGATCTAGAGAAATGGCTTACTTCTTGATGCATTACTTCTTCGCTAGCTAAATTTAGAGTATCATACTAATTTCCTTTGCCTTCTCTTAGTTTCCATTTGGTTGTGTCTTGATGGGAAAATCGTAGATAACGGTTAACCTACTAGATGTCATTTTTTCTTCATATCAATCATGTACAATCATATCAACATGCAGAATCTAAGGTTTTCTTTCTCCAATCCAGATTGATATTCACGCATTTATTTATCAGAAATATAAAAGCTCACATATTCCGATGGCCGACGTGAATTTTCGTTATATTTCAACATTCTGCACCAATTTCTAATATTATTTAGTGCCTAGATAGAAAAATATCACACCAGCATTTTCATAGAATTTTCCTTTCATAATCAAATTTTGATCATTGGACAGAGCAAATCTAAACAACTTTGAAGATTCATTTCCTTTTTGGAATAAACTTTTTAGAGCACTGTAGGGTTCAAAGAACGACTGGGTTTCACACATCAGATTTACTGGTGCTATTAGCCCCCTTGGAAGTAAAGCATTATCTCGAAATTTTCAAGTGTTTCTGCACCTTAACAGATGACGCAAGCCTAGTCAATTTCAACGATATACCGATATATTTGGGTTTTGGGAAAAACCGCTTAATGCGCTGCAACAGCTAAAAGGAAATTATGTTTCACAACTTGCGGCGTTTCGGCGCATCTTTCACTGGACAGAGCATTCCCCTTAAACTTTAGTAGACATTTGATAGTCTGAACTCTGCCAATTCCAGTGATGTAATTAAATTGTTGAAACGACTTCTCAGTGAGCCGCAGTTTCGGGTTAAGAAAATTGGGTGTTGGCGCAGTGCAATAATGGCACGAGGTAAGCATGCAATGCTGGTATGTGAATGGGTTTTCGCAACATTGGCACCAGGCGATTGAGCTATCCCTAAATTCGCCACATAAAGCAAGTCATTACACGCCGAATTCCTTTCACTGTCTTATGCTTTTCATCGAAGTCACATAATAATGAGCATTTTTGCTTCGCCAACTACCGAAAAAGAGGCTGTCATGCTCCTATAGAAACACGGCGAGTTACAATTTAGACGTCTGTGCAGGAAAGGACATCGAATGAAGCTTCAGTACTGTTCACATATTGTTTGGCGATGTTACATGCACAGGTGCCGCGATAGAGTCAATATTAGAGTCTCAAATTGGTTGGAGAACACTCAGCTTCCCTTCGTCACTTCTCTTCGTTTCTTCCACACTTGGGCTAAAGAGTCAACGTCGTACAAATGGTGCAAAAGAGTCTCGGCATGAACCACAATACAGTCGTGGAATAGAATAACTATTTTTTCAAATCACTCTTTGATGTGATCAAAGTTTTCTAACCTCCTGAAAAGTGATTTTTATTTTATTGTCAGTTTGTCAATCTCTAAAACACAACATTTTCGTTAAATCTTTTTTTCCAAAATAAAATATATGAAAGTGTAGGGAAAATTTGAAATGATCAGAATCAATCTTGATTTTCATTAAAAAAATCCATATGTGATTTGTGCCGCGAATTGATATCACAGCTGGTACACGCACCTTAGCAGACAAGAAGTGCTTATCGAGTTGACTGTTACAGCGCTCAAAAAGGTCCTTTTTGAAAAACAATTACGCCGATGAAATCGGTAAGATTTGCTCTATCTAATGATTAGAGTTCGGTCATGAAAGAACTTTCATCCGGCGAGAGTTGCTCAAATGTGGAACAAAATTTTATTTCGACTGTTGCAATGCTAAAAACAAGTCATATAAGAAATAAAGTTTACTGCTCAGATTGCTTGATTTGAACTATCGAATGATTACCAAAAGCTTATAAAAAACCAGAAAATACGTTTTCACCGAAGGTTCTAAGCAGGGCGAAGATAACGGAAAAGCACTCACCAATTATATTAGAGAAAGATAATGCTCGCGGCGCTAATCAGTACCTTGAATGATGTGGCATATATTCGTCTATTTCTAAACTCTTTTGAGATGATTGAATGCACAACTGACACTTACAATAACTCTCGTTCGCCTACCGATGTGTAAAGTAAGTGCAAGCGATCTTGCGAGACAAGTCTGTATCAGCTCGTCGATACCGCGGAAGGAGTAGAGGGCTTGGTGATCCGTGAGCGCGGGATAGGACCATTGTGTGCACGGTAGAGAACCTCTAACCACTGTGTCGCACACGTTATTTCACATATACTTAGAGACACCGCCCTTATTTTCAACAGTCCCTGCAATTTCGTTGCTATAAAAAATTTGTTTGTAGCATGACGAATAGGTGCATTATTGCTCCCCTTAACCTCAATATTTTCACCGTCATTGTGTCTTTACCACCAAGCACATTCTGCATGGGAATACGAGCAAGCTCGTCCAGGAATCAGAACTTCTATTCAATCATTTCTAAAGATAGAATTTTCTAACCAGGAACCTGGTGCAACGCCTTGTGTTGGAGCAGCTGAAAATTGAATCCACGGTCTTACGCTGAGAATTAACGTCCATATCAAGAAGGAATCAACATAAAATCACCATATATTATCACGTATAGACCGACATTGACTTAGACCACACTCTCCCGCTGATTTTGATGATTTGGGCAATTTTAAAGTGTTTTCTACACAGATCCAGGAGAAGTTTGCGCCAATGTTTCTGGATATCGTGTAGATGCTGCAAATAAAGTTTTCAATTTTAATCACCGACTTCCGCTAACCTCTGCATGAATGCTGTAAATTATCTCACAAACTATCCCTTTTGATCAAAACTTGGGCGAGTTCGAAACTATTGCCCTCAAAGCGATGGCCAATTTTTAGACTATTTCGCCTTCCTCAGAACCTAGGTGACGTACTACACCAACCTATATCAGGTTATACAGTTAATTCAAAAGTTCGACTTTGTATAAACCTCGGCATAATTAACCAAGTAATAAAAACATTTTGGTCAATCACCTTCCCTCTCATCCTTCACACATGAAAAAATCGCTAATTAAAAACGTGTTTCGAACGGCTAGAATGTGTGTACAGGAGAAGAGGAAACGAATGAATCATCAGACTTGGCACGAAAAATTGCCATTTCCAACGGCTACAAAACATCAGCTACTTGGGAATATTCAAAAAGTGGAATTAGGTCCCGAAATAACAATACTCCCCACTAGAATAAAGTTCGCTTCAAACTGCCATTTAAATCAAACGAAAAAAAAGTAGCGCGGTTAAGAGGTGCCTAAAAAGATGCGGTCTCGAAAATTCCGTGGTAGTTATTAAAATCCCACCTCCCACCCTACGCCATCAGCTGATCCGCAATAGACTTTATGATCGATTGTGCAACACCAAAAACTGTATGATCTGCCCTAACGGACCTAACGGAAAAGAGGGGATTGTATGAGATCGGGCACAATTTATTTACTAACATGTAAAACATGCGGGGAAGAATATATAGGCGAAACGGGTAGACCACTTTTCATCCGCATGAAAGAACATCTAGATAGTAAATCTAAAATAGATAAAACGAAACCTTTAGGTTTGCACAGGGCAAAAAAACACAACAACAACGATTTTGATGTGACTGTCACAATCCTAGCGCAGGAATCAAAAACATCCACGCGCAAGACTCTTGAGGCATTTTGGATAAACGCCCAAAATCCCGAAATGAACCGGAAGGACAAATGCGTCACCATCACAGGAGATCTCGCGCCCTTTCTTCGTCTGATCTTCTACCTTGATCTAGGCAGCATATAAACAAGACCATCCGAATCATTCAAATAGACTAATACTACATACGCCAAGGCTCTGAAGAAGGCGGGTCGCCGAAACGTCGGCCGAACTTCTACGACTAATTTACCAACCTCGCGTTAGCTAATCAAGATAAGTTTTCTCGATTTTCGTATCCAGTTAATATTTCTCATATTTAGTCGCAATCTACTGCAACAACCACTTCTATTTAGTGGGTGAACGTCTGATTATTTTGCACTGGAACTGTGATTAAATATAGGGAATTTAATGGAATAATAGCACAAGGTTAGACGAGTTATCTCGTCAGGATCTAAAAGAATAATGAAATCACCAACAAGCCAGCTATGGATATTCGAAGGAGCAATATCAAATTCGTGCAGGTTTGGTTTTAGAAGGGTAGATCGTAAGATCACCTGTATCACCTGTCGTCCCGTTGATCGTCGAGTGACTCGAGCGGGTACCAGCAACTCTTCCATTTTTCCCTATCGCGTGCAAGAGTAGCCCAGTGGGTCCTCCTTGCTCTAGGAATTCGCTGAGCATCATATCTTTCTTCCATCGCTTTCGTGAAGAAATCGGACCAACGGGTCAGTGGTCTTCCTTTAGAGCGCTTGACGTCCCGAGGAATCCAGTCGGTAACGGCTCTCGTCCATCGGTTGTCGTTGAAGCGCATCACGTGTCCGGCCCACCTTATTTTCGATATCCTGGCGTGTAGAACGGCGTCTCTGATTTTCGATCGTTGACGTAGGTCGGAAGTTCGGATCCTTTGTCTCATTTGCGAAATACGAGATACTCCTAGCATCGACCTTTCGACTGCGCGTTCGATAACGGCAAGTGATCTTTCATCCTGCTTACGTAGCGACCAGGTTTCTGCTGCATACGTTAGGGCAGGGATAATTGTCGAGTCGAAAAGGTGGGCACGGAGTCGGATGTTCTTTGTCCTCTTCACTACATCTTCGATGCTCTTAAACGTTCCCCAAGCCGCTCGTTTCCTCCTGCTCAACTCTGGGGCTAGGTCGTTCATCATGTTGATTTCACGACCTAGATAGATGTAACTGGAGCATTCGGAAATTGTCGTTCCGTTGAGCGTGAATGGGGCATTAGAAACCCATCCGTTCCTCATGAACATTGTTTTCGTTAGATTCAGTTGAAGACCGATCTTTCCACAGGCGTTGTCGAAATCAGTCAACATTCGTTCCGCTTGGCTGATGTTTGGTGTTATGAGAACGATATCGTCAGCAAAGCGAAGATGGTTTAATTGTCGACCGTCAATTTTCACTCCCATTTCGTCCCATTCTAATGTTCGCATGACGTTTTGTAGGGTGGCAGTGAATAGTTTTGGCGATATTGTATCGCCTTGTCGAACCCCTCTTCTTACGTCAATGGTGATATTATTGTAGAATGGAGATATTCTGGTCGTGAAATCTTTATAAAGCTCACGAAGGATCATTATGTACCGAGTAGGGACGCCCTGGTTATCCAGAGCCTCTATAACCGCTTCTGTTTCCACTGAATCAAAGGCTTTCTTCAGATCGATAAAAGTGAGACAGAGTGGTTGTTTGTACTCTCGCGAAACTTCAATGAGTCTTGTGATCGTGTGGATGTGGTCCATGGTACTAAATCCTTTTCTGAACCCTGCTTGTTCGCATGGCTGTCCTTCGTCCAGTGTTCTGTCAATCCTGTTCAGGATGACTCGAGTAAAGAGTTTATAGACAACGGACAGCAAGCAGATTGGGCGATAATTGCCTATGTCGTGAAGGTCTCCCTTTTTGAACAACAATACGGTCTTGCTGGTTTTCCATTGAATAGGGACCTTGCATTCTGACAGGTAGCGAGTGAAGAGCCGAGCCAGGGTGTTGATGAGAACTGGCGGTAGGTTCTTCAGGTGTTCTGGTCTAATCCTGTCTGGACCGGGTGTTGTTCTGTTTTTCACCGACGATATAGCATGTCGGATTTCGGAAGGAAGGACCGGTGGAACGACATATTCGTCCTCTTTCAATTTATATGACGGTAAGAGAACATGGCTAGCGAAGAGATCCGAGTAGTACTGGTGGATGATTTTCTCCATAGCCCTTCTGGAAGCTGTAAGTGTCCCGTCAGGGTATCGGAGTGCAATCATCTTGGTCTTATAGTTGGCGAAGCCTCGCTGGGCTTTGCGAATGCTCTTCCCAGCTTCTGCAGCTTCTGCCATAACTGCTGCTCTTCTCTCTTTAAGGTCTTCTTTTATCGCTTCTCTGCATCGTTTCGCAAGTTCGGACGTAAGGTTTCGGTTGCCTGCGGCTCGTGCGATTCCACGTTGACGTATCAGCTCGAGTGTCTGCGGAGACAAGCGTCTCTTCGTGACCTTAGGACTTTCGGCTTTTTTAGCGCCAACGTGAAGATATTCAACGAGTCGATCGTATTCTTCGTCGATGTTGTCGACAACGGTATCTTCCCAAGAGCCGACTAATGATTTGAATTCATCCCAGTTTATAATAGTTCTGGGACTTCGTTGTTTGTATTTAGCGGCTTTCTCTCCTCTCCTCGAAAATCGGAACGTTGCGCGAAGGAGGCGATGGTCTGATCCCGTGTAGAACTTGGGAACAACAGCGACGTCGGTCAGGCAAAACCTTCGATTTACTATGATGTGATCTATTTCGTTATGGTACTCTCCATTGGGAGACTCCCACGTCCATCGCTGAGAGAGAGGCTTTTGGAATTGCGAGTTACCATGGATGGTTTGGGTCGTCATGATAAACTCAGATAGCCTCTCACCCTGTTCATTCCATTCTAGTCCGTGGGTCCCTATGTGACATTCTTCAGACGTTCTTCTAGGTCCAATTTTTGCGTTAAAATCTCCGACAATGACCTTGAAGAATGTATGATCTTCTCTGAAGAATTTTTCGAGGTCCATATAGAACGCTTCGACTTCGTCTTCGTCATAGCTTGATGTTGGTGCGTAAGCAACGAAGATGGTCAAAGCTGGCATAGAACCACATCGTTTCAACCGTAATCGTCCGATGCGGGTTGTTAGTTGTTCGAACGAATCAATGTTCACGGTCAAATTCGATTTGACGAGGACGCCAACGCCACCGACACCTCTGCGATCGCATGTTCCAAGGAACAGTTCTTCTCCGGTGTCATAGACAGCGTGAAAAGGATGGCGCCTTCTCGTCTCAGCCAGGCCAATGACATCGTACCTTATTCTTCTTGCTTGAATCAACAGATCTTCTACAGCGGATTGTTGAGCAAGGGTTCTTGCATTGTAGGTACAGATCGTCATTTTAGTCCGTTTCGATCTTGGCAGCCTAGTTCGGCCCTGAGATTTTAGCAGCCTCTCCGTACTCGTCCTACCTGGCGCTGCCGTACCAGGGGCTCTTTCGGGGTCAGGGGAATGAGGCCCATATTTGTTACTGTTTTTGGCATTTTTAATACCCAACGTGTAGCTTGCCAGGCTCTAAACGTGGGGGCTGGGTACTCACGAGTAGCTTGCCAGTCTCTCTCGGAGGAGCGGGAGGAGCTTATTTGTTGGAGGCGACTCCTAACCGCCTCCCATGTACTTCCCAGCCGCTTGATTGCAGGCTTTTGGCCGACTTGACTCGTAGAAATAGAGTTTTGTCAAGTCGGCACTGCAGAAGCAGGAGCTCGTCCCCTGAATCCACCTGCGTCTCTGGGAAGCACACGGTCGCTTTTGGTTCGCGTTTTATTCCCTGCCACCGAGGGGGGGGAAGACAAAAGAGGGGGGGAAAAAAAAAAAAAAAGCGTAGTGCTCAAGGGGTGCGCGTCAGAGGGGGGGGGGGGGGGGGGAGAGAAGTAGTGGGGAGGGGGGGGGGGGGGGGAGGAGGAGAACAAAAGAAAAAAAAAAAAAAAAAAAAAAAAAAAAAAAGAAAAAAAAAAAAAAAAAAAAAAAAAAAAAAAAAAAAA
>JAHQIW010006038.1:0-40867 GCA_019055375.1 Parelaphostrongylus tenuis | reverse complement strand
GGGGTTTTTTGTGTGTTTTTTTTTTTTAACCCCCCCCCCCCCCTCATCAGAGTAAAATCGCAGCGGCAACATGGGGGCTTGCTAATGGTCTTTACACCTTCTATTTTGAAACTATTCCGTTAGCGGGACTCGTTCTCGGCTTACTGGGGATAGGGCCTTTTTCCCTTCTTCCTCAGGATTTCAATATTCATTCAATAACTTAAATCTCGGCGATTCGAGGAATGTACTTGGTTTTTAAAAAAAGTTTTGTTTGTTCGCTGTAATGGGAAAACTAAAGCTGCGTCTCACCTTCGATGCGCGTTATCGCGTTTCGCTTAGCGATCTTAAAGTTCTCCTGAAAGGGTACGATTTTCGCCATTTGCTTGGAAATTTTTCTCCCTTTCGTAGAACTTTTTCAGGTTTTTTGTATTGGGATTGTGGAATTAGTTTTGTGTGTCCTTATATGCCTTTTACTTATTGATTTTTATTTTACATTATCCAGCAAACCTGTTATGAAGTCTAAGCTGCGGGCTAACGGGTCAAGTATTAGGAGTGTAAAACGTAGACTTCTCTTGGTTTTCCAGAGTTCTATGAAAACCTTTTCAAATACCCAACTCAACTTCAGAATCACTTTATTGTGCAGTCAAACAACTGCTGGAAATATGTCAAGGGCCATCCATAAGCCGGTCTGCTAAAAAATGCTTGTCGAGTTTCAAACGTTATCTTATTTTCGCTGCTGCAGCGCTTTGAGAAGTTTTGATTTTTCAATCATAATATTGAAATAGCCGTTTTCAAGCTATTGAATGACAACTAAAAGTCTGAGGAAAACACGGAAAAGGCCGTGTTCTTCTAACCATTGATAAATGGGCTCCGATGGCAGAATCGTACCTCAATTTTATTCTGTAAATCCTTTCTTTACTTTTACCATAAGAAGTCTTAAACTTTTCTTATCATAGAAGGGCGACTCTTCGTCTCCACTTTCGTTCTTTGAATGGCTATCGAGAATGTGGATCCGGCCCACGACGATATTGCTGAGGTTTGACTACAGTAAATCTTTCGATGCATTCAACTTAGATTGTTTGTTTCATATTCAGGTCATAAAAGACGATATGTGGCCAAATCCACTGCAGTATTATCTTTTGCCTGAAATGGAAGAAACTGGGGATAATTTTGAAGAGCTAATAGAAGATGAGGAAGGTCTCGAAGAGGTATGCTTCTTATAGCTTTTGTTTTCGTCAGGCAAAATATAGTTGATATTCAAGTTGTTATCTGTCATTTGTCACGATTTGTTTTCTTTAATTTAACTTACTGTTGAAAATTGTTCAATTATCGCGCGTATAATAATATGAATTGAGCTATGGGGTCCGGTGGCCGAGTGACTAATGATGTTCGGCGCCGCTCGATGTGGGTGTTGATCTCCCCACCCCTGATCACTCTCCGCCAATAATAACGAATAAGCCCCATAGTTTGACTATCGTCGAAATTGCAAAATGTGCTCGACCTGTATTCTACGACGTTTATGAGGAAGACAAATCCTCAGTCGGACGTTGAACGCAAGGAGACGAATTGAATGCTAGAAGTACTGGGATCTACACGATGAATAAAGGAGTAATATACGGGTCAAAGTAGAGGACTGAAATATTAAGCTATAGAATGTACCAGTATTTGTTCAATATCTTGGTTTTTATTGGCGTCCATTGTCCAGACCTGCTAGTTGGTCCTGCATTGTAGACAATGCCCTCCATTTGCTTTCGTTTTAACGAGTAAATATGGATGCGATCACAATATGGTTAAGTAGGTAACACCTGCATATATAAGATAGTGTTGACTCAACGATGTTCCATGATTGATGTAAATACCTATGGTTCACTGTTTTCGATTAAACTTTTCTTTATTCAAGAGCCTTTCTAGCCCCTTTCCCGCGGAATGTGCTCACCAATGCACTACCGCGGCTTCTTTGTGTTCTGTTATCACTCTTTCTGCGACACAAAGTTTCGGTTCTGTTAGAAACCAACCGTTAACGGGTTTTGTCTAGTAAGCACTAATTACCTCCCAGGTCCGATTCCTCCGGGATTACATGTTTTGCATATCACATTTATATCACTTTATTTGATCCTTCCCCCTTTTTGATCCTCGCATGTTCTTCCATGTGTGAGTCCCCTTACTTCAAGCAGCGATTCTCAGTCGCTTTCATGAGACTTTCATTTTCATGATGAACCTTGTAGAACACTGATTGACCATATTTCTTTGTACTCGAAGATAGCCAGGTTGGGGCGTTCCATAGGACGTTTGTTACTGATTGATGAAGAGTGCTGGAGGATCAACCCTTCGTAGACTATCACTAGCCATAGACTCCCTGTTTTGCATATCAGTCAACATTACTGGACTTTGATAACATATTTCAAACTTTTTATGAGATCTCTTATGGCACTCACGCAGTGCTTTACGTAATTTCGGTCTTACGGCCTTATCCGTTTCACAGCGCCAATGGTTTCGGCCATCCCTTGCAGGCGAGTGTGCCCTTTCACTATAAAGGAATCGACGACGAAAATTTTAGAGTGCACGCGCAAAGTGGTGAGATCACCCCCAGACGTGCTGTGCTTTATAGTTGATTGTTCGTGTTTGGTAAAACGTATGTTGTAATACCTTTATTTTCGACTGTTTTATTTAAAACCTCACTTAACGCAATGTAATTACAATTAATGTTTTGCCAGCCACGAGCAATCGACTGTAAAACAGTGCACGTCGGGGAATGATCTCAGCTTTGCGTGTGCATGTAAGATGTTCGTCGTCTATTCCTTCATATGTGGGGGATATATTCTCCTACAACGGATTAGCTGAAACAGAAAACACTATGGAAATTATGAGGTCTTGAGACCGAAACGTACGTGTGGCATTATATAAGTGCCTCAATAACTTCATAAATGGCTCAAATTATGTTATCAGATCGTATATTGTTCTGAGCGGTTTAAAAAAAAAAACGGTTGAAAGGGTTCTATCACTGAATTCACTGTTTTCTTGATGAGCGCACGCGAGATTGTTAACAGCAGGATACTGACTACATACTGTTTGGCGTTTAGGCGGTTTTTTAGAGGCTGTGAAGGCAAAATTATCTTACTGTGCGAGTGGATACTCGTGGATTGAATTTTTTGTTCAGCTAATAAAATCGTTGAATAAGTTTATCAAATAGTTAGCCTTCAAGTGTTTTGAGAGTTATTCTACAATGATGAAGTGAGATGAGTAAGGTCAATTGTAGTCGACCACTCGTTTAAAGTACATCGATTCGATACTGTTGTTCGTGATCACATGTAGCTCAGTATTCTCGCTGAAACACGGTCTATCGATGAACTGTTCTTCGGTTTGGGATTGTTAGGAGTGTGATTGATTTGCTGATTGCCAAACCTTTGAAGTGTAATTCAGGCAGAGTTTGATATGAACTATTTGAATATAGTTGCCAAAGGTATAGATTTACGTAGGCTAGACTCCCTCCGTTTAGCATTTTGCACCAAACTTTGAGTATGCTGCGTTATGCTTCATTTATGTTTGCCTCTCAACTCTACTTTTGAAAGTTTCTGTTACATCCCCGGTATGGATGAAACGTGGGTTCGATTCTCGCCTGAGGCCGTCTTTTTGCTCGCCACTCAATTTTTTTAGGAATATACGAAAAATCTTTTGATACTGGGTTATAACCCATACTGGGTGGGGAAAATCAGAGCGCATGTGGCGCAGTGGTAGAGGTGCTCTGCGTCGCACACGAGGTCAATGGTTCGATCTCGCGATCATGGCTCACCAAGCCATCCATCCCTTCGGGTTCGGTAAATTGGTACCAGGCAGGTCTTAGACTTGTCTGGGAGGATAAGCAGCACTGACTTGGTTCAGCGGGAGGCCACCGCGAGTCATTGTAAAGGCCAGATATGCATTCAATTACCTCAAACGAAGTTAAAAATTGAAGTCGAATGCATGGCGCATCCCTCAGGGATTGATTAACGCCAAGAGCTTTATCTTTATTCTTTATACGAAAAATCATAACACTGCAAAAATAAAATCTGGATACTAGAAATTCCGAGTTTCTGGTACTTTAAAATTGCTTTTGACTTCCATATTTCATTTGGATCTCCGTCGTTCAGTTTTGAATTTACTTTTATTTCAGGTAGATGACGAAGGTGGCTCAGATGGCGAAGAAAATGACGCCTGATTTTTTGGTATAAAGCATGGGATTTTATGTCCACGTCGCTGTCATTGGAACTTCACTCCGTGGTTGTTTTATTTGTTTCACGGTATTGTTGACTCTTAATCCGGTTTTGTTATTGTCATGGTTACTGTTCGGAGTTGAAGCTTGAAGGAGCGCAATATCATTTGTTAGTCTGCTAAATATGGCTGATTTCGTTGTTAAAGGATTAGACCCATGCAAAGGATTTGGATACTCTTGAGATGGATGTCATGTCTTAATCTTCCCTCCCTACAAGTAATCCTTGGGCTGAGTTTCGTCTCAAGAATAAATTTTTCGCATTTTTCTCTTTTGTTTCTTGAAAATGTTGTGTGAAATTTCTAAGTTTATCTTCGTCAATGTCTTTAGTACCTCTAAAATGGAGGGTCCTAATCTGATTTTGCTATGAGTTTGAGTATTGTTTATACTAAATGACATGAAACGACTTGCTATATGTTGCTATTTTATCTTATCTTTCTTCCTTCACATTTCCACGTAGTTGTTAATTGTTACTACTTCTGTTTATGTCAATTCTTGATGGGCAACCTCCAGCATGTACGCCTGTGAATACTGAAGTAAACTGCTATCATTTGGACGTTGTTTTGACTAGGTCGAGCAGAGCTTCAAGAAAGACATCTCATTTAGTAGTGACGCGAAAAAATATGATGTGAATCGGTTTAAGTGTGATTTTTTTGGCTGTGAAACTTATTTGGTATTCTGGAAATAGAGTTTTTCTATGTTGTTTCATCATTATCACGACCCATCATCAACAACTGAGCATTTCATGTGTTGCTTTGGCTGCTGCTTGAGGATTTTGTGTTTTATAAATGTTCTAGAATGCTGCTTGAGACGATTCCTCTTGAGATTGTGGAGGTAACCGAGAGCGTTTCTAGGCGTTCAGTTGATTGATTGCAAAGTAGTATTAGAGGTGAGAGGGGGGGGGGGGGGGCTGACAAATTAGGGTCTTGCTTATCACCTCTCTTCCTGATCTGCCGCATCATCAATCACTGCCCAACCCCATCGGCGGAATAAAATACGAAATTAAAAATTATCGCTACCATGTAACCCACAGTATATTCCATCAGAGATTAGCGCGCTTACTGGTGAAATGTGGACTTCCTTTTTTGACAAAAAGTCTTATTTTCTCATAAATAGAGTAGCATAGGAGGTAACAGACCTACAAAAAACACTTTCCCACATTGTCATGAAGGTGCTTTCTTTTGAAGAGATATGCCTTCAGTTTCGAAATAGTTTGCTATGAACATTCTCAAAGAAGATTTTCAAAATGAAACTCAATCTGAAATTTCGCGCAAATGTGGCAGCAGCATATGTTCAGCGTTACATTCGGCACATGATATCGGGTGCTGCTGGATGAAAATCCTGTAGTGCGCGCGGGTCAAATGAAAAAGTTGAGCGTAGACGACGAATCACACATATTAAAGCAGTGGACAAACATTTGTGTCGGTATCGGAAAAGGCTCAGCCCAAATCCCCAAAGCCACTGGAAACAAAAGCCAATTTAGATCAAAATTCTGCCGTAATGAACAAATCTGATCTGACCACACCTAGCTGACGTATTCAGGCTACGGGAGCATCATGCTCTAACATGAGAAATGCCTACCCAGTCGTGAATTCCTGTCCTACCCTTAGAATAAGTGCGCCACTCTTATGGGCACACCCATGTGAGCGCCTACCGTGTAGTAGCGTGACAAGACTAGAATCCACGAGATATTGTTTAGATCTGAGTTGGAAATTTTCGCCCATTTCTTTCGTGCTCGATATACAAGCCTTGAGGCAAAGAATTAGGAGGAACGTGTCACGGATTTTATTTTTTCGAGGTTTCATCATGGCAGAATAGGAGAAGTCGTGAGTCATACTTAAAATCTGGATATTCTATCAGTTTTTGATACAGCGAATGAAGCTCCATAAAGGGTGAGATTTCTTTGTACGAAGCAGAAGAAGACCACTTTCTTATTTCATCACTCTAAATGAGGTCGCTTTACGATGGGTGGCTAGATGTAAAATGTCAAAGTAATCATTAAAGAAGTGTAATAACCGAACAGTTTTCCTTTTTGTTTGTTTCCGATTGGTAAATGAATGAATGAATGGGTCACTGTGGCCGAGTGGTTGTGATACTCGTCCAGGCGCACGTGAAGTCGAGCTCCACCACACCTCTCTCCGACAGTCAATAGTAACGCCTTGTGGAATGCAACAGCCAGGCTATCCCTGAGATTGCAAGGAGACTCGCTCGACCAGTATTCTACGACGTTAATTAAGAATACGAAACAACGAATTGAATGCTAGAAATACTGGGATCATCGCAGTGAAAAAAATAATGTGAAGACGGATCAGTAAAGTGTCAGGAAAATTGATAAACTCGTTTAATTTTCATGTCTCGAATGGTTTCCCTGAATCCCGTCTCGCCTCACGACTGTTTGTAACACGCCCACCTGCAGGTCGATTGAGTCGACTATCCGCACAAAAATTCGACGCGGCACCGCCTGCTATCAGTGACAGTACCTTGAGGGTTAATCTCGCCTTTGGTCAAAATTTGAGTCTGGACAAGTAAAAGGGAAAAATACATTATATGTGCTCCAAAATCATCTGAGTTCCGTCTTTTTAGAGGAAGATAACTCGGTCTTACAGTAATGATCTGTGTATTGTAACGACACTTCACTTTTTCTCGAGGAACAGAGACAAGTTTGTTAACAGAATTTATTCGAAACAGCACTGGTTAATGTTTCAACGAATTCGATTTTTGCAGAGGCTGGAGGATGTGTCTTTTCTCATCGATAAAGTACTGAATTATTTGAACAATGCCACGGTCATTGGAAAGTCGATCTTGGATGCTTTAGTGATATTTGTTCCAATTAATATTACTATCAAGAACCTAAAATCTCGTTCTTTGGGTTTCAATAGTGTAATTTCAGATTATTAGACAAAATTCCTTTTATCTAACCGCTTTTAGCGGTGGTATAATGTTTTACCTACCTACTGATGTAAAGTGGTGTGCAGAACTATTGCGTTAGCTGGGATTCAAACCCGCATTTCATCTTGTACGGGGGCTTGTACTCGAACCTTTGCACCATCGGCGCCGTTTTTGACACCACTCCTACGCTACAAACGCATCTACCTGTCAGCAACCAGCCGTCAGCGGTCTGTCGTGGGTAGTCACTATCGACGTTGAACCCAGTCACTCTGACAGATATTGCGTATTTAATTATCAAGCAAAATTCTTTTTATTCAATCGCTTTAGGCGGTGATATGATGTTATACTATAGCTAGTGGCTGTCGACTGTTGGTTCTGACAGATAGAGGCATTGTAGCGTAGAAAGAGTGGTGTCAAAACAGGTGCCCGTAGTGCAACAGTTCGAGCATGCTCCCTTGAATAGGGTGAAATGTGGGTTCGAATCCCACATTGGGCAAAAGTTTTGCATATCGAAGTGCATATCGTTTATTATAGTAAATGGTGTCATTTTTCCGGCTCATTTTGTGTATGAACTCTGTGCATACGGAAAATAACAAAATAAAAAGCCCAAAATATCGAATAAATATTTTGCCGCTGAACCCCATCTGCTCTCGATCGCTAAGGAACCACAATATATAGGTGTTACATGGACTGAAGAAATTAGTAGTGCACAATCTGTTCTAGAAATATGCATGAAAAGGAAAGAATTATTTTCAACAATAAAAAGGATAAGTATAAGTTCACACAAAGTCCTTTATGATTGACTTGTTGATCATTAAAGAAATGTCCTTTCCAATACGGTGCTCATTAGTAGAACGCAATTATTTTGCTTTCCATCTGATTTAAAAAACTTTTGCTTGTTCCGGTTTCAAGTGGTCACGCTTATTTTCCTTAAATAGCAGGCGAATTTTTTATTCAATATTTGTACACATATTTATGCCAGTCTAATAACGTAAATACTTCGGGGTAGAGCCTATTTTCTGATTGTTTTACCTGGCTCAATCTCAATCCATTCTAGGCTGATGAAAAAAGGTTATTACGATTTTAGACCATGTTATAATAGATATCTAAGAATAATAGGTTGGAGAAAAAGTTCAGAGAAAATGCTTGTAACTTTCTAGTTGTCCGTCATTTTTCGTGTTTTTAGGCTCATTTGAAAGCCTGTCTTTTCCCACGTTGATTGGTATATAATTTATCTTCTGTGCACCGTACTTTTGCCAACTATGTCTTCACCCCAAGCCAGATTGTACGTTCACTTGCCACCGTTGCATTTGAATCCAACAACCATTCATGTATCATTAATAACCTAATTTGCTCGCTTGTTTAATTCCATCTTGAAATGAGGAGAGAAATTATATGCCAATCAACGCGGGAGAAGCTGAGCTTTCAAATGAGCCCAAAAACACAAAAAATGGCCGGAACCAAAAAAGTTGCAAGCATTTTCTCAGAACTTTTTCTCCAACCTATCAATATCCGAAATAAATATAGAATAGACAGTAAGTAAAATGTCATTGCCAACAAAACATAAAGCGAACCGAGAAATGTGCTTAAAATGGAATGTAACCACAATTATTCAAGAACATGCTCAATATCAAAATTGCATTTCAACATGCATAAGTCTCAATTACTTTTTCACCGACCTAGTAATAAAATATTCATTCGTATGCGGCCTAATTGTAGGTCGCATCATCTAACTTCGCTTTTTTATTACTTTCATGGAATAAATGTACAGAGATTCATATGGTCCAAACTCTTCTCCAGAAAGGCACGAACAGCTAAGAATTATCACTCGAGGAAAACGTGTTATTCAGAGTACTCCTTCTACCCTTTAACGGGAATGGAGCAACGTGATTAGTTTTTTAGTCATTGTAAGGAAGAATTCATTTTTAAAACAAATATAAGTATGTTTATTAATACCTAGATTTCCTACGTTCTTACTGCTTCTTCGCAAAGTGATAACGTTTCAAATGCACCTGAGAAAATTAAACGGTGAGCGAAAATCCGACCTCAGACGGGAGTTGAACTTGCGTTTTGACCATTCCGGAAACGCGTGCTATCATTACCTCACATAGAGACCACCGCTTACCCATCACTCATTCTGCAATATCTCTCTATCATAGCCAATCACTAAACATTAACCGGTTTGGTTAAGCAATATCGCTCTATAAATCCAGTTAAGCTGACAATCACTATAGTTATATTATTCAAAATTTCCCACGTTTTTACTGCTTTCAGCTCTCGCCTGAGGTTGAATTATTGCCTATTAGTCAGTTCTCTTCAGTGCATCTTTATTGAATTTTTACGTTAAGAAAACGATAGATACTTGAATACCAAAGTGCGAGAAGGCTTGATTTCTGCCTCTAAAAGACGTGAAGGACTTTGGAAAACGATTTCTTTATGCTCTTTCTCCCCTTTTTCTCTCTTCTTTCTTGTTCTCAATGATATCTCGGAAAGATCTGATATGATCTGGGAGCGTCATTTGCAGGCTTTACATTGTTTCAGTTCTGTGGACTGGATTCTCTATGAAGACTACTCTTTCTTGGGCGTACGGTGTTTTTCCCTTCCATCAAAACTTCCTTTCTCTTGAGAGCTTCAAAGCATTTTCAGCTAATTTTCATTTCATCATTCCATTTGACAAAATGTTATTATTAAGTGTACTTTCGAGGATGTTTTCTCACACAAAATCGCAAGTAATTTTCGTTATTCCCAGGAGTTCCGAAAAAAGCATGGTTTTTTAGAAAGGAAGAAAAAGAGAAGGATGTCTCACTTGGTCTGCCTTTTAGCGTAGTGCTTCTTCAACTTTTTCTCAGAGCAATATACCAGCAGATTAACGGAAAAATGTGAGCATGCCATTTTTAAGCAGCCTTTTGAAGCTGTACTTGCTACATTCAAAAATCGTTCATCTCTTCTCTAACGAGAAGAATTTTGAAGTGGAAGTCTCCATCTTCGCGCAAGAGTATAAAAGCTTAGCGATCAAAATGCCTAATTTATTCTGGATTCCATGAATCCAAAAAGGATTCGCATGTAGGATGCCTCATAATAATGCGCAAATGGCTCAGATATAGGACTTATTTTGATGAGAGAGGTGCATTCGCACTTCGTGTGAATTCCGCACGGTTTGTCTTCATGTGGCCTAAGTGGAGAACTCATAAATAGCTATGAGTATGTGGGAAAGCTTTTTTTAGATGCGACTGAAATGTAGGTTTGGCCTTTTTTCCTTATTGAAGTAATGGACGCTTTTGACTCATTGAGTTGTTGACAGTCTGACCTTTCAGGCTCTGAAGAAGGCAAAACCGCCGAAATGTCAGCTGTTAAAGTAAATTGCGATACGAAAACTTATTTCGGCTTTCAAAGAAAAGGCTTAAAATTACTGAAGAATGCCAACGTTAATAGATAGTCTGTCATGAGAATTATTACTCTGGTAGTATTGCATTTAAAAACGTTCTTGACAGTCTTTCAATAACACATAAAGCCAAGATCCGTTTGTGTTCGGAAATTGGTGCTAGATTGCTTGAAAAATTATGTTGACCTCAAAATCTAATAAGGCCTAGAATGACCCTTCTGGTGCCGTTTTTGAATAGAGGAATTAACTTGGTGAGCACGTGAGAGACTTATTAGAAAGGCGATGATCCTCAGTGACTAGTTGTACACACGCTTAAACGTTGGATGCTTGCAAAAAATTTGGGAAGTACGAAACGTGTTATCATTGATAGAAAGGTAGTTTTCTGTGAGACGGCAACGAATGATTATTCGACCCCGTTCGCTGCACAAAAAAATTTCATAATATTGTTATTGATCATGCGTAAGCTTAAATCTCTAGCTAAAGCCATACCTGACCGATTTTTTTGAAACACTGTTTTGTAACGCTGTAAAATCCAAAAAAATTGCTATGTTATACATTACACGCGTTTTTTCTTCTTTTCTCGCTTATATTTCGCTGGACAAAACTCTTTTTTTAGACTGCTAGGACTCTTTCGATATCACACTTGTCGTAGAACTCAAAAATGTGTTTGCTTTCTGAAGAAGATCTGTTGATAGCGCTGTAGGAAGAAGAAAGCATTTCTGTTTTACACTTTGCCGTACAGAGCTCCTTCTTCAGACTAAGTAATCATTCGATAGCGTAACTTTCAATGATTCCAGCAATGTGCTTGTTTTTCGGAAAGACCGTCTCACTGCAGTGTAGCAGGGAAATTATATCGAGTTTCGAATATTTGTCAGCTTCCTTACCTGCTCACCTGCGGGTTGGGGGTGGGTCGATCAATCCATGGCCAGATGCGTTTGACATGTGGAGTGCAACTTGTTATTTAATTGGGAATTATTTCTTTGCCTTGAAAGGAGCTCCAGAAAAAAAATGATTGACTCAGATGCTGGGAGACTTACTCTACACGTTGATATACTTTTCGTGCTTCCAGTAAATTGTACGAGTGATAAAATGAGGGCGACGGCTTGTGTAAAACATAATTTTGTTTTGTACGCTACAGCGTTGTAAAGCTGTTTTTTCAAAAAGCGGGCACTCAGGATAATAGCCAAAGAATTGAGCTTTTGAATGATTATGAGCACTGTTATGGAAAGTTCCTATCGAGCAAATAAGGTCAAATATTTATATGTCGCCGTTCAACAAGAAAGAACCAGAAACAGATTATTCGGATTTTCTGTTTGGATTAGATTTTTTTCTGCTCATATATATTAACAGAGTCCATTCTTAAAAAAATAGGTGTGCAGTCCTTGTCATGCCCTGTCGGCGACTTGTGATACATTACTGGTGAAATTTATCGATATATTCGTCGCTACAGATGTTTTCGTCAATTTATAAACACCCTATTTTTTTGTTGGTCCGACAGACACATTACGTTTCAGCAAGCTGAGGAGGCTCAGCAACTCGTCTCTTGGACTGGCCACAAGAGTAGCTGTTTCTTTCTGAATTTTCAACTTGCACGAGGTTGTTAATGATGTTTATTGGGCTCGTGTTTTGACGTCTACGTGTCCTCTTCAAAGTTAATGATGAAGAACAAGATGACCGAAACGTCAGGCGAATAAGCATCATTGTCAACCTCATGAAAGCTGAAAATCTGAAAAAAAAACTTTTTGCTTGTTCATATCGATATTAAATAAAAGATAGTCTTTAAACTATTCATGAGAATAGTATCATAAACAGTATTACGGTCCGTTTTGGAGTAGTCAGAGATCATTTTCGCTCAAAAATAGTAGTGGAAGACCAGAGACTCGTTTTGTGATCTGATTTTGTTGTGGAATCCACTGAACAACAGGCGATTCTTAGCACGTTTAGGAAACTAGTTCTGTGTATTACCTTAATCTGACTAGCTTATCGAATCAAATAGTCTCGAAACAAACTTCTGCTTTTCTTGCAAAGTCGTGAAAGTGTTAGGCAACGATTGTACCTTACATCCATGGCTTTAGTAGCAGGTTCGCGTCGAGAACCGACTAGTCATACTGGAAACAATGTGCATGTGTCTTGATAATTGATTTACTTCATTTTTCTAGAAGACGGAGGGCAATATAGCCCTAATCGGATTTCTTAAAGAAGTCACAGATCAAATAACGGTCCTCAATTACATGTTAACTTTTCCAACTCAACGGTTCTCCCAGCGTCCTGTCAAAACATGAGGTGGTATTTCGACCACGTTGATATAATTCACGCACAAGTCACACAGCACTCTAACGATGTGTTCTGAAATGTAATCGGTACTCACAGCGTTTAGCCAGCTTGCGCAGCTCACATCTTTAAGAAATATCCCATATTCGTATACCAAAAAAATACACTACGACAGTGAAACAGACGGGCTGGTCATTTATCAAGAAGAGCAGACGACAGATGGATGGAAAGAAATGTAGAGCGGACATCACGAGAATGTACCCGATCCCGAAGGCGATCACCCAAATCTTACGTGAATACTTTCATGAGCAGAAGTAGCTGCACTCTCATCTGCCAATGCTTCGCAAGTCACGGTATGAGACTCGCATAAGTCGGTATGCTCTAACTAAAAAACCTCCAAGAAATAAATGAAAAAGGGGCTGGGATCTGCGCAGCTCGTAGAGAGAGCAGTTCAAGTATGCAACTACCAATTGCGCTTACTTTTCTTTACACCTTCACCATTTCCTTATTGTGACATTTATCAGACATTCTCGTTACGAATAATCTTGGCAATGAAGTCACCAATAGATGCTTTGATAATTCGATATTTTGTTCAAAACGTCTTATTATTGGTAAAAATTTTCCGATATTATTCGGTGTAGATGGTGGGTGCAAATGAAATTCTGTTAGAGCCATCTTAATCCACAGCTTTTCAACAGTGAAACTCCTATTATTTTATTGTCTAAACCATTTGCTACGCAGGAACAGATTGCCACATTGAGCTTATTTGCCGTTTTTACTAACCAGTTGACTATTAAATACACTGAAGAAGTTAAACCTAAGAATCACCGCAGGCAAGCTATTCTTAGAGCGTAATGCTTCATAAAAATCGTATTCCGGGCAAATCGTTTGTTTAATTTAAACTCCCCGTTGTGCAACAACATGACTGCTGCACTAGTACATTGAAGTTTACAATCTAAGGGCATTATCTCCACTGTGAGCTGGTAAATCATTTAGGAGAGTTATAATAGATTTGATAAGAGTTTTTAGTTCTGTACTCGATATTGCTGGAATGAAGAATATTGAAAGCTGAGAAGCCAAAATACGAATTCACAAATGTACACTACATTGGTTGCAAACTACAATCGTGCTCTTTCATTATAATAAATCTGTAATCGTCGTATTCTGTCCATTTCTTACTACCACTGACACAGTTTTTGCCAGTTTGTCTTCCTTTTCGCCACTGCTCCCGTCGTTACCACAAACGAATAGTGTGCCCCACAGGGACAGTAAACGTTTGACCCGTTTAGTGTCCTTGTGCTGGTACACGATTGTTTGAAGGCTTTTGTCGCTGAGCCGAATTTTTTCCTAAATTTTTAGTACTTGCTCAAAAACTCAATTCTTGACTATTTCAATAATGTGTTTGGCTTTTGAAAGTCCTCCCTATTACGTGCAGCAGCGAAATAACATTTGATTTTACATTCGCTTTGCTTTATTTGTTCGACTAGAGTCCATAGACGATCTTCGTAGAACTTTCAGCAGACATTCGATAGGTAAATCTCGAAAACTCTGAAGCCAAAATTCGTTTCCAGAAACATCAGCATAGAACGCTGTAAAAGCGAAAGAAAAAATACACTCCGCGTTAGTTAGGCCGTTGCTCAAACGACTACATAACAAGCCTGTTGGTACTTATAAGGAAATTTAAACGTTAAAGGCACTTTATTGTTACTAAAAGATGATTTATTTTCAAGAATGCTTTATAAAGTGTAAAAATGACGGCCAAGTGTCAAAAAATTTACTACACCTTTATGAGAAGGCACATTCTTGCGAAAAGGTACTCATTCCCCACTGTTATTGCACATTTTTTTCTATCTTATCCATGTTTTTAGCCATTTAGTAGCTTGAGAAATTTTAGTTTCAATACTTAGCTTGTTCTTTGGAAAAAATCCTACTGTATGCTTCACCAACGAAAAGATGAGAACCTGTTGGTTCTGGTGTAAATGGCTCGCCTTTGAACTCTGCAGCGGATTTTGTTGCCGGTCAAGTAGTAAAATTGAATTTGAGGATACCGTTGCTTTCGAGTGTTTACTTAAGACCACGCTCAAATTTCAATATGCCTTATATTGATACCAGCCAGGAGCAATCGAGTGTACAACATTGCCACTTAATGATTTCTTTCATTTGATGGCACGTGTAAATAGTACGTCTGCGTCTCCTCTATGTATGGCGGTTTGGTTTCCTCCAAGAGGATTAGCTAAGACGAAGAGCTCTGTGTAACTGACGAGACTGTTAAGGCGAAACATGTGTGCTGCACAAGCGCTCATAACCGACCACATGCATGGCTCAAAAAATAATCACCAGGCATACTGAAGGATTTCAAGGATGTTGCATCGCCATAAAAATAGATTATCATTGATGGTAGTCCTGCAAGCGCAATTCTACCAAAAACAATGCCCATTCCTCTCAAGTAATCTTTCCTCATCAATACGACAGTCACGTCCTTGAGGTAACAACGCATTGTCGAATCTTTTTTTCACTTTCTTTCGACGATATTGTGAGAGTGTAATCCGGAAAATCATTTTCTTCGATAAATGACTTTTGGAAGTGACATACTTGGAGGGGGTTTCGGTTTGTTGTCGGCGTAAACCTTCATATGGTCCGTATTCACCAAGTTGTGGAGTTCTTATTCGGATTGTGTACATTTTCTTCACCCAGATTAAAAAACTTTTACGAATTTTCCACTCAAAATACTCAATAGTTGCTATATAAAATACTCAAATACTCAATTTGACTTACAAAATCAAAATCAGTCACCAGCAAATGACCTTGGCTCATTCAACAACTAGTACTTCCTGCCTTTCCACTAAACTATGTAGTAACTCGGTAGCTTAAGAAATGGAGATTTTAACATCGGCCTGGTTTTTGATAAAGCTTTATAGTACGCTCTACCGACGAGGAAACAAATGAGCCTTACTTTCGGAGTAGATAGCCCGTTGCATGATCGGATTTAGTTCGTTCGCACACTTGATCGTTACAAAAACGGCATACCTCCTAAGAGATTTCTATGGGCATCTTCATTAAGAAGAACGCTCATGCCTCCCAACAATTTGTATTTTTTAGGAAAAACGACATCCTTTGAAAATGATAATATTCCACCTCTTGCTGCACATTCTTGCTGCACAGAATATGATGGCCTTCTTCTCATTCCACTCTGTAATTCAAAATTTCACGAACCTGTGTTTTCTTTGTTTCAGCATTTACTTTTCTAATGTAGAAGTTGAAGACGGAGAATTACAGACTGGACTAAAATTATAGAAACTTACATGTATCAATTTGGTCTGTCATGTAAGGATGAGACGTCTTTTTTATCCGTCATTTTTCCTATCACTAAAGATACTTCAAGATATATATTTTTGTTCTAATAACAATTGACACATGGCCCACCAAGCCATCCAGCCCTGCGGGGTCGGTAAATTGGTACCAGACAGGTCTCAGACTTGTCTGGGAGGATAAGCAGCACTGACTCGGTTAAGCGGGAGGCCACCGCGAGTCATTGTAAAGGCCAGATATGCATTCAATCACCTTAAACGAAGTTAGAAATTGAAGTCGAATGCATGGCGCATCCCTCAGGGATTGATCAACGCCGAGAGCTTTATCCTTATCCTTTTAACAATTGACAATGCCAAAGACGGTGTGATTGCATAGTAAAATAGCGTCTTCTCCACAGTCATGAGATTTACCTGTTTCAAAAGCATGTGAGCGTGTAGAGTAAATCGGTGTATATTTGAGTGGAACGTTAAATCCAAAAACTTTTTTGAAACGAAAAGACATCTTGATTAAACAACGAAAATCGCGCGCCGCTTTCTATTCGCGCTGCGCGCGGCTATATCTATTTCCGTCACGAACGTGTTGAAGGTGTTACTTACATTTGCTGCTCGATGTCTTCTATCGAAATTAGCCATCTGATCACTAGCGCTCATTAACAATTTCTTAGTTCTGCCTCTTAACAAATGTGGCTCTGAAAGGTTGAGAATTAAGGCTGCGTCGAGTACAGTGAGGGTGAAGTCATATCTTCTTTATCTTTTGTTTATATTGCCGTTAGAGTCTAAGGTATCATCAAACGAAAGTTATTACCATTTTCTTCTCTTTGTGCATGATGATGTCCATCAGGGTCACTTTAGTATTCATTATCATGTTTTCAGCAATGAACACTGCTAGTGGGCGTAAGTCCCAGTGACATCTTCCCATAATGTAGGTGTAATATTCATGGAAGCGCAAACTTGAACAGAAGACCAGCACAATGGCTCACTTCTCATTCCATTCTCCAATTTGAAATTTCACGAACCTGTACTTTTTTCGTTTCAACACTTAGCCTACTAATGTAGAAGTTGAAGACGGAGAGTTACAGAGTGGACTAAAAATTATAGAAACTTACATGTGTCAATGTGGTGATCATTCATGCTCTCGTTTTTTTCTAGAGCAGTCAAATAGAACCTGGCTTATTGTTCATTCTGCTAAGTCATCTTTCTCTTATAATTTCGGTGACATATTATTGCTTCGTTCGCATTTTCATACCTCTGGCAGCAACTGATATCAATAAGAAAGAGAATAGTTTATTGCTATTAGACCATTTCAATGTCAGCCATAATTTTAGGCTTTCAATTACCATTTTTTTTTGCATTCCAAGAGGCAACCTCGAAATTAGTTTGGAAAAAAGTGCCTATTAATCAGTTTCTCCAATTCCTTAATTACTCAAAAATAATTGTCATTGTCAGGCATATTGAAATTTGAGCATGGTTTATAAAAACACGCGAAACGAATAGTATGATATTTCACGATCACCAGCTGAGAGCAATCTAGTGTATAACACTACTCGTTTGGTGATTTTTTACTTAACGACGCGTGTAAGTAGTACGTCTGCGATTCGTCTACGTAAGAAGGTTCTTACCTAAAAGGATTGGCTAAGACGAAAAGCACTGTGCAAATGACGAGGCTGCAATGCCAAAACAAGTGCATTGCACTTTAGAAGTGCCCATAACACACCACGTGCATGGCTCAAATATAATTATCAGACACTTTGAAATTTGAGCGTAGTCTTGCGAAGGCACGCGAAACTATTAGTAATAATTCCTCTACTTTAGTAATCATCCTTATGCATTTTGACATTCTGATGTCTAGTCGTTGACGACTCTTGTTCATTGGTTATCGTTAAGAGGTATTACGTATCCACCTGCTCGATTTTCGACATTTTGGCAAGTATCACGGAGTCTCTTATTTCTTTGTTGCACAAAATCTCGGGTTCTCTCTAGTACTTGCATCACTCGCGATGTTTGCAACATTGCCGCATTGAATGTGCGTTCGACAATGCGGAGTGGGCTTTCATCCTCCTGACATAACAGTCTGTTCTCGTCGCATGCGTCAAGGCAAGAAGGATTGTGCGATCGAAAAAGATGATGCGAAGTTGTGTGTTTCAGTCCTCTTGAATGCATTCTCTAATGCATTTGAAAATTTCCAAACCGCCTTCTTCCTTTTGAACTCTGGAACTAAGCCGTTGATCGTGTTTACTTCACAAACCAAATAAACATCATGGATCATTCGGAGATATTCATTTCGTTGAGAGTAAAATGGAGCGCATGATACTAGTCCGTCTTCGTTTTGGTTCCAATTAGTTGACAAGCAAAGCGAAGGTGGTGGAATTGTTGACCATTGATCTTCACAGCCACGTTTTCTCATTCCAAACATCGTATTATTTTCGCGTTGACTGTAAATAATTTTGGTGTGATAATATTGCCCTGACAAAGTCTCCACCCACTTCTCTTTGCAACATATTTTCATATCGTTATGAAATGGTGACATAATATGAAATCTTTGATATAGGCCCCGTAAAAACTTTTGTAATGAATAGAGGAGGCGCCTTTCCTGCCCAAAGCTTCCGTTAGTGTTTCTGTCTCAACTGTGTCGAAAACACTCCGGAAGTCAATGGACGTAATATAGAGCGGCCTCGTGTATTCGTTTGATCCTTCGGCGAGTGACGTTGTCTTCGTGTAGTTCTGATTCATCCACTGATTTTTTCTTTACTTAGAACTTCCACGAGGTTGGTACTCTTTTCTTCCAAAATCTGATGGCTAATGTTTCGGCGGCAACGCCTTCGTCAGAAACCTCATTTAGAGTGCTATAAGAACGGTCACCGGTGTGACACAATCCGAAAAATTTCCAGCGCTGCTAGCTCACAAAGTCTGTTCTTCTTCCATTGCTCCGTTAGCCTGTTGAGGGCGACTCAGTGAAGATAATAGATTATAAACAACAGACAGATTTGATTATAGTTAGTGATATGTTGACCTTCCTTTTTGTGCAACAGCACGAGCTTGTTGGTCTTTCACTAAATAGAAACATAGCATACTTAAAGGTGACTCGTTAAGAATTGAGCCAGTCTGGTGATTCGGTTGAAGGTTATTTAGGCGTTCCTATGTTCACCTTTCAGCACTAAGTGTTCAATCTACCATTGACGAGAAACCATGTTGGATTTTTGAAAAGGGAACTAGTGCGATGACATATCTCTCCTCATTGTTTCCATTTGGAAACAAAATGGCGTGGTGGTCAAAGCGATCAGACTAGAGGTGTAATAAATTTTCTCAATTTCGTTCCTAGAAGCTCTAATCTTTTCTTCTAAGAGTCGGAGCGCGATAATCTCGTGCTTGTATTTATCAAAGCTTCTGTTGGCTTTGAGGATTCACTCTTCCAGCACTGCAGCCCTGGCCATCACTGCTAATTTTCTTTCCTCAAGGTCCTCATCAATGATCATTTTGCACTGCTTCGAAAGCTTGGACGTGAGTTGATATTGCCGACCAACTGCGCGATTTCACTCTGTCCAAACTCTTAGTTATCATATAGCCCCGATATGACGAATAAGCCGGTCACATTTCTTCATCGATGTTGGAATACGTCTAAGTTCTTCCCCGTTCTTGGAAGTCATTCCTGGATTTTACGCCTTGCTTCCCTTTCTGGAAGAAAAGAAATACTGCGCAAAGTTGGGCGTAACATTTGTTGCAATGATAGTTACCCAGTTCACCATGTTTTCACTGGTGGACTCACTATTTCAACGTCGAGAGTCGGACCTCCATATCTAAATGACATGTATTCATAAATTATATGGATACGAGCGCCTCCAAAACCCTTTCGTTGCTGTCCATTTATTTCATCTTAAAAAGAAGAAGCATATTAAAGCACTGATTACACTGTAAACTGAACATTTATGGAATTTTTTGTAGCCGTTGTTGAGCATTCTTAAGTCGTCTTTGGTTTCTCTCGTCATACTGAATTCCATAACAGCAGACAATCTTGCTACAACGCCGAATTATGCCAAGAGAGGGCCGAGTGTTCGGAGATGATGTAATTAAGCTGAAATGCATATCTGTATATCCAATAATGAACTCATTATAAGTAGTATAACCGACTTTATCAAACGCTCGCACTTTCACCAAGCAAATATTTGCCATCTCCCTGCCATGAAACACAGGTTCTCACATTTTCGCACAATACTTTTTTATAGAAGCGCACTCTAATAACTACCTATTCAAATACAAAATAAGTGAATTAAAAGAAAAAACACTGCAGCGAAAAGCAAAAGAACCACAGCTAGTTCAAAGTCCAGTTATCCGGTACACACGATTTCTCTCCCGTTGCACCTTTTCTTTCTGTAACTGGCTTTTCCATGTAATTTCTTATCTTCTTTGATGATCAACTTAGCACGATAAAGTTAAGTTCTCGAGACTGTTTCCATATATATTTGTGATGTCTATAATGAAGATTGGAAGCGCTGAGAACGTTGGTGTTGGCCAATCAGCTCATGAAGAGAAGAATGAGTTAAGAGATATGCTAAACTAGCACCTTCTACTGAAAGAATACTTGTGACTGATCCATGAATTACTTTTTTCGCAAAATGAGAATAAAATATAAAAATTCTGATTGCGCACAGAGATTACACCATAACTCTTATCCTTACAGAGACGACTCATTACTGATTGTTCATTCTTAGAGGCAACGTGGTACTTCGAGAAAGATTTCAATAACGAAATGTGATATAGATTACAGTCCAATATAGCCTTGGTTCATTTCTTCTTTTTACACTAGAACGAACCGCCGATGTCTATATTTAGTCTAACAGGTAAAGCTAATCCTAAGCGTCATGATATGTTGTTTAGTGTTGCTTCAGTTAATGCAAAGAAAATGCATCATATCCTTTAGGTCGTTTTTTGGAATTCGCCAATATTCATATAACTTATCTCCAAACGATTCTACTTTAATGTGACTAATCGTCAGCTACTCTCACTTTCGAAACCTCAAAAATCCAGCATTGCAGAACCGTACATTACTTGATGTCATGCGAAGTTCAAATGTCATTATTCGCTCTTCTCGTTTCTTAGTGACTACGCTTTGCAATTCTCAAGTTGATACATAGCTTACGTTCTATTTACCCAGGAAGCGCCACTTTACGAAGACTCGTTCAAAGAGCCACAGCATGGCTCATATTCGATAAATGATCTCTTTCGTACCAGATTTTTTCTCTGAATTTTTGACATAGTTCTGATAGACTGTTCTCACTCTACCCTGCCTTTAGCTCATAACTTAGATTGAAAGTGCCAAATTTGGCAGGTTGATATCTTCCTTCAGATTTTGAACTCATAATATGCACGATTTTTCTTTATTTGCTGTCCTGAAGCGTTTTGCGCAGTACCATGATTATTTTAATAGTCCTCATTGTTTGTTGAAAAGCATAAATAAGCCGACTGACTATTTGATAACACACCAGTGTAGATGGGTAAACATCTTCGTTCTAAGTTATAGTCTTGCTAAATCATTATGTTTATACACAGAACGTGACGTAGGAAAAAAAACTACGATAGTAAATCTTTCTAAACTCAAAATAAAAAGTGAATCAAAAACCCAAAGGTTCGCATGTGTTATACTCAAAACTCTATCATGCACCTGGATATGATTCATGCGAATTGTTCATCACCCGGTGTTTCGTGGTGCTGACAGCTCGTTAGAGCTCATCAGAATTTCTCATTGACATTTAAAAGCATTTATATATCTTGTACTTTGATAACTGCTAAAATTTCAAATATAAAGCTCACTACGCGTTATTTGAAAGCGTTTGCTTCGACGTTTCCTGTGAAAAGAGTGCCCATATATCGCTTATATATCTTCTCAAAGAAGTCTTGAGTGTTTCGCTCTTTCGTTTGAATGACTTGGATCTATTAGGTCGGTGAAAAAGGAATGGCGGTTTCAGACCATCAATTTAAATCATTCTAATCAGAATCTAGCAAATCTCTATTGATCAACATAGGAGCCTTTAGATTCAACACATATTTGCCAGCGAGGAATAAATTTACCTATTCTCATGAATATAAATTGGTACATCGAGATACGACGAGCTCTTGTCAAGTACTCTTTGCATCCTCTTCGTTATAGAAGTGATTTTCCTGCGAAAATTTGTTGAGAGGCTTCAAGAAGTATTAGCAGCTGATTACGAAATCCGATTAATACGGAGTTTGAGGGAAAACTTCGTAGCTCATTTCGTTAAACTTTTGAAGCGTTCGTTATGCAACACGTGTCTGTCGAGCGGCTGCTAAAAACCGCAATTACTTTTACACCAAGCATTTTTATTCCCAATTTGCTTCATGTAGCGAGAATGGTGAATGGTTGATGTAGAGTTTCTCTGCAGCATCTCATATAGTCTTATGAGGATAAATTTCGGTGATTACTTTTCCCGTGACTTCTGATGAGGTTGATCAAAGATAAATGCGGTTTATGTATTGTTCTGATGCGTCTCCTTCACGAAACTTCCTGAATGATCAGTTCACTCTACGTTCGTTAGCAGTTCCTGAGCCAAATGCCTTGCTGTGTTCAGATTGTCTTTACTGCTTTGCCACCCATTTTTAACCTGAACGGCAAATCGCTCAAATTTGATTTTTTGTCTTACATCCTTTCCGTATCCTAAAATAAGTATAAAACAAACAGCAAGTAACATGTCATAGCTGCATACATAGAGCGAGAAAAGCGAATTAAAATATATAAAATAGCCATATTAAGTGAAGAAGTATTCCAATGTCGAACGACAAATTCTGACTATGCATAAAGCACCATTAGTTTCATGCCGACATAAAATTTTGATTCACTATAAATGCTCTCTTGATGTCGTGAATGATGAAACTACACCGTCATAAAGTATTCTGTAGTCAGATACGTTTATTTCGGTGACCCATATTAGTCGAATAGAAAGATCGTTCTGTCTAGTTTTCCCACTTAAGATTCGAATGGCGCATACTTGACTGTGCATTGAGCACCTTTTGATTGCGTGAAAAGCCAGTTAAGGAAACAGTGCCGTCTTCAAGTACTTGCTCATCCTATCACATATCTCTATGTGAAACCCATTATAAGTGGGCGTCGACAGCTTTCCATAAACAAAGAGGCTTTGCCGTTCATTTACACAATGATTCCGAACATTGTCTGCGTTGATACCTTAATTGACATTTCAGGAAAGATGACGCGATGTACTAACAGGACAACCGCCTGCTCTTCTTCTGAGAGCGAGCTTATTAACTTCGTTAACAACCATCAAATTCTCGGAGATTTTCATAATTTTTGCCAGAAATATCTTTAAGTATCGATCACAGATTTGTGAAAAGCATCACAGTTTTTATGTATGGACCACTATTTTTAGTGCTTACCTCCCCGATGAATAGTACGACTACCATTTCCCCTTTTGCTATGCAACGATCAAACTTTCAGACATAAGTGAGGCCTGAGAACCGTACAGCTGAATAGATGGACACATTATGAAGCGTTCTCCGTTCTTCACGACGTCACGACGTTCTTATCGGCTCTCCAGTTCTTGCTGCTTTTTAAGTCAGGTCATTCATCATGCTGAATTTCCATCCGGATAAGCTCAGCCACAGCATTTAGAGATTTAGAGATATTCAATCCGCTGAAAGTAAATGAAACATCGCGACAGACTCGGTTTTCCATAAATGATGTTCTTTCCCGTAGAATGTGTACTGCTGCATCGTGCTGATAATAGTCAATGAAAGTTCACAGTCTGAATTATCACAACTATCACACAAATCATTTGCTCTCTTCATATCATTCTCCAGATTCCGTCGAACTATAGATTACATATTTTCCATCACTGACAAGATTTTTCGATGCCTAGTATTTGATGAGCTAGTGACGTCATAGATTTATGGAAAAGACACCTATTTTTTGGATTCCCTCTAATTATAAGCATGCATAGAATAAAAAATTACCAAAGTAATTGAGTTCATAAGCTCTGAAATACCCAAACTTCATAATGGTGAAATAATATTCTTCGTTTAGGCGAAGATTAGCATAGTCAAGTGCTTATTTTCTCAGTGAAATTTCTTGGCGTGAGTTACGGCATCGTCCATTGAAGTTGAAAGCGGTCATATTTTTCATGCCTTTTTTCCAAGTCATTCGATCTCGTACTGTCTTACCAATGCATTTTGCGCGTTACGTGGTTTCTTTTTACACAAGTGAAAATTTCTCCTCATGACTGTTGCTGAGAGTGGTCAGCATTTTTTCAAAAAAAAAGAGTAGATATAGTAGGCAATTTTTGAACTTCTCTGCCAGTGCATTACTTCTCCAGAAAATTGATCCCCAACACCCAGTTATCTTTATTTCCAACCAATTTACTGGCAAAAAGTTGCTGGATATTCTCGAAGCTGCTCGTAATTTGTAAGAAAGTTCAAATGAGTCACATATTTTTAGTCTCTAATGGTTTTACTTATTCAAGATGCAAATTTATGTGAAATGAGGGTTATGAACTTCAAAAGTGTTCCCACGGGGAAATTTCGTAAACATTCCAAACTTGGATCCGTTGCATAAAACACAAAAGTGAAGGAATCAATAACAAAAACCTGTCATATCCTATCCTAGCTTCACCATCGGTCTGTAGAATAGCAGATATACGTGGATTGCTACGATTCGCGTTGAAGATAACGTGGAACACAATGCAGCATTGGATCCCATTTTATATCTCGTATTTACCGCATTTAGTTCTTATTATAATTTGTCCATTTCTAATTTAATAACGTCTTGAGCCTATATCTGGGTCCGCTTACGTACCTTGATTTGTGTAATTTACATCCGATCATAATTAACAGATGCCAATTCCCGTGTTAGCACAGTGATCATCTAGAGTTTTAGTTTTGTTTCTTCTTTTTTTTTTATCGGTGTGGTACATTTTAATTACAAATCAATATGCTTTTATAAGAGAGAAGACCAAGGACCGGCTTAATCGCTTGGATCAGTCCTGGAAGAAATCTAAATTTACACTAGGGTCTAACATCGAAACTCCGTTTATGTAGAATATGGTTATTGAGCTGAAGTCAGTGGTAAAAATGATTTGCTTATAATTAGTTGCTTAATGAGAAAATTAGCAGGTGATTACATTGATATCAACGTTTTGTTCAAGACTCATGTGATGGATTTGACTAATCTAATGAAAAAGCAAAGATAGTGATAGATTAATGATTAATTTGTGCAAGATGTATGGTCTCAGAAATTCACAAATATCTCCAAGTGTTTAAAAGCAGAAGTTACCAGAGGTGTTCTTGTAGTTTCGATGGAACTATTGTGCTCACCAAGATTGTGCCATGAGATACTGAGATTCAAAACTAGTGCAGGTTACTCGTTTCGGCAATGTGTTCCTCACTTTGTCTTGCAAAGTATCAGACTATTTTCTCTGAGTTCATGCGGTGTTCGTCTATACCGCTAAAACCAAAACGGAAAATTTTGTGGGTGACGCAAATCATTATAGAGGCTAATGCGGACTAATTGATAGTATATGATGTTAGATAGGATTTGAACAGAGGTTAAAGTATGTTATCCGGGAACAAATGAAGCGAAACCTTTCGCTGACTAAAAACTTTTCATGAGAGATTTAGTAATTATAAAAAA
Source organism: Parelaphostrongylus tenuis (assembly GCA_019055375.1). Lineage (NCBI taxonomy): Eukaryota > Metazoa > Nematoda > Chromadorea > Rhabditida > Metastrongylidae > Parelaphostrongylus > Parelaphostrongylus tenuis. The sequence continues at coordinate 15,143 of JAHQIW010006038.1, read as the reverse complement.
GCTCAAATCTCCGACTACTGCTTTACATGGCTTTTTTAGAAAAGACCTTTAGGTAACGCTGTAGCGGAGAAGAAAACATTTGTGTTTTACACACGAATGTGATCGCAAGTCAGAAAATTTTTCTCACATCATAAAAACATGCGATAGCGTAAGTTCCAACTATTTCCAACGCTGTGCCTATTTTCTGGAAAGGCCGTTTCACTGCAGTGTAACATAGGAAATAAGATCGAGTATCTCATACGCGGCACAATCGTTTTGTCCGCTAATGTGCATATTAGGGGACGGAGGATGGCTGTGGATTCCGTGCGGCAATCGTTGGTGCGACTCACATGTGGAGTGCAATTTTCGCTGTTCAATTTGAGATTTCTGTGTGCTTCGAAAGAAACTCCAGATAAAACGTGTGTGTGTGAAACTAGAAGATCTCCTCTACACGTTCACATGCTTTTCGTGCTTTCAGCGAAGTAATAATGAAAGCGCACGGCAGAAGTAAAGCTTTTAGAAATTGTTACATTACAAAATGGCATAGTCAAATCAAGTAAAAAATCCTAACACCTTACGCAGTTAACTAGCTGCACCGTCGCTATGATCTTTTGCAACTCAGAAATTTTACAACCTGCAACAGCGGTAGAGAGATGGATTGCATGATTCGGCCACAAAAAACTTAATGTCATCTAAAGCATGCTGTGATGACTACATTGGTGAAACACGTAGACCACATTGTGTCTGCAAAGATGACTTTCACGATCGTCGTCCAGGAGTTGAAAAACGTCAGTGTGCAAAACTTTTAAAGTTTTGGTGAATTTCAAGTGTTCAAAAAATGGGCCGGAAAGACGAATGTCTCTCTATCACATATGGTCTCGCGGTTTTTCTCAATTTGGTTTTCTAGTCGGGGTAAGTTCACTTATGATTCCACGTGAGGAATACGGATATTCTTGCATCCTACAAAGCGGAGTTCGCTATTTGATTTCTTTTTTCTGAGTGTACAACGCGGTTTCTCACACCCTACAAAACGGAGAGCAGTTCCTATTTATAGAAAAATGACGTTAATCGTGCGGCAGATTTTCATTAGTTATGTGGATAATCTGTCAGTCGTTACTCCAAATACGTCCAGATTGGAGAAGAAGAAGTTCCCGAAATTCCGAATCGAATCACAGCAGCAACGAGAGCATCTGACACCATTCGCGCTACAACTCAACAAGGATATTCTCGAAATCAGCATATGCCAATCATTTGTTCAAGATTTAAAGAAAGTCGCTCTTTGAATGATTACGAGTTTTTCTTATGTGCTCTAGAGTCTCTACGCCTAACGTTCATCACGTTCTAAATACTACTTTTACGTCGAAACTTTCTAGTAAGGACTAAGCATTGGCTCAGCACTCGTTCAATTGGTGTGCTGCTTCATAGTATTGTGGTAATCAATAACCGTGTTGCTGATTGGTGGCAAGACTGCTTCAGAAACTGCCAAAATGCAATAGGTTTTTGAGAAACATTCACAGCTCGGTGCCATTGTACTCGAAGCTGCATTTAGTAAATAAATAATAAACTTCGGTTTCAGTCTGGATGCCGTAGAAGTAAAAAGAAAGAGTATCGCAGTTTAGTTAAAGCGGCGCCCGCTTTTCGTTACTTAATGAGGGTTTTTTTTCTGCTTCGCAAAAATTTTCTAGGTCTTGTTGTAATTCGGTACACACGTTTTCTTTTATACACTCTTCCGTGCACTTGGTACAAATATAACTTTTATGTGTGTAAAAAGTGCTGGTTTGTCTAGAAGGATATTGCTATTGCTTGCGACGTCAGTACATCAATAACTCTCAAAGATCTCTCGGTAATAGTATACTTTAAGAGTTAAAACTTTTGAAGGATTGTAGAAAAGACTTTATTCTCTAGCTTCCCAAAGATTAGCATTTTATTAGATTAACATTAGCATTTTATTCTTATTCTATATCACCATTGAACCCACTATAACGTTTGAGCTGCGAGTTAACTTTTCGGAAGGTAAAGCATAACAGTTTTTTTTAGTTGTTTCAACGAGCTGAAAAGGCTTTTCAAGGCATAAAACCTAAACATAGAATCGCCATTTCTCATGCTATGGAATGATTACTGAACGTCTAATGAATTCGCTCTATCCGGCAAAAAAAAAAAAACTTCCAAATAAAAGTGCTTTCGAAACAACACGCGCGGTTTCGAGAGAATTGAATGTGATGCGCAGTACGTTCGTCTTGTTTTTTTTTTAAATTTCATATTGAAGTGACCATTGGATACCGCGTCTACCATTCTTGATAGAGCGATCGTGGCACCGCGTCACGGTTTATTGGGAGTTACTGCAGTGAATAAGCGCTTCGATGCAAATCTGCTACACACGTAATAAACTTATTTGATTAATTTCACAACATCTACGACTGGCAATTCTACAGTACTTTACAACAAATTTTCACTTTTTAGCATCATACAATTTACAACATTCACTAACACGAACATACACAAGCACTTACCAAAGAGGATTCACAGTGTGCAGTCACATAGCAGATTATGAATTTCCTCGCAATGTGCAGCGCCATTGTTAACCAATAATTGCTTGTTATGTAACAAATAATGCAATCGACTACTTTGAGACCTCGCTCCATGTAATCTGGCAATGTTTTTGAGCCTTTCATGAGGTTAATCATGGACACTTATATGCTATGAAGACACGTGTTTCGGCCTTACAGCTCGTCAGTCCTTTCGTTCAGTCACTTCCTCGGGGATCTACTCCTACATAGAAGTAATCGACGGCGAACTTCTTACACTCGCCCTACGGTAAAAAAATCACCATGACGCTCTTTCAGAACAACTGATTGTCGTGCCCATAACAAACCTCATAAAAGACTCAAAATACATTGTCAGATTACATTGTTCTTGATCAAGATCTCAAAATAGTCGATTGCAATGTATGTTAAATGTGCTCACGTTACATTCATTCGCCACGCAATCGACAATGAATCACTCTGGAAGATCGTTACGGTGATTGGTTTACCGTACGTTGAGTGTAAAAATTAGCCCTTGATTTCTCTATATGGAGTAAATCTCAGAGGAACTGAGTGAGCGAAAAGGTACCGGCGCAATTGACGGGGGCCGGTACAGGTGTCTTGCACTGTATAAATGTCCTTATTGAACTTCATGAAAGGCCCAAAACACATTGTCAAATTACTTGTTCTATTGTTTAGTAGGAGGCTCAGCTTTGATCCTTCTACTCATATCATTATTGGGGTTCCTTAATCTCATAATGATTTCTACTAACTGCAAAGCCATTTGAGTAGCGATAAAATCTCGATTCTACAAGAATACTACAACATTGCTTTTTCGAACCTACCCCGCTAGATGGCCGATCCATCGCGTGTCAGAGGAAAATCAGTCTGGTACTCAAAGGATCAAGCCGGCACATTTCAGCGAGATACGTTTCGTCATGCTTATGTGTGCATCATGATTTTGTTTTATTTCTTTTCTCTTCAAGGAGAAGCATCTTAGCAAAGAAGGTTCTGCCATCAAAAATTTGCTGAAGTCACTCATCCTTGTGTACTCAAGTGAACGTTTTCATTTACATGGGAAACACAGATAGGAAAAAAGTGTTTTGCAATAAAAATTCAACTAATATTTCACTGAAGAATCTTGACAATTAGTTTTTTGAAGGTAAATAAAGTCATTTTGTATTGAAATTTTTATATATACTGTACAAATACATAAGTACATTTATGGATAATCTGAACTCAACTTTCGACTAAAATCTTTACTCCTGAGCATATGTGATTACTCTCCTAGTTTATTGAGTAATTTACGCGAGGTTGTTTGCAAATCTTTGTCATGGCTGACATTTCGGCGGTTTCGCCTCATCAGAGTCATAGATTACTATCAACTTCTACACCCCTAGTAGTTGGTTCTTCTTGCGATACTCATTGCCGTTACTTTCGTATATCAAGTAGAGTGGAGCCCCACAAAGATAAAAGTTAAATTGGTTAGCAGTGCTCTTAAAATCCTCAATCACACTTAAGCTACCTAGACTTTCATGACAGTTTTTCTGGATACAAAACGGTTCTTGGGCAATCGTAATCAAAATCATTCTAAAAAAAGTGCTCTGTATTCGAAGCAGAAAATTTGCTCACATTTCAAACCACATGAATTGTGTGGATTGCGAGCAGGCGTAAAATGAAGAAGTGTATTTATAGAACGACCCTTCGGATAAACGAAGGAAAGCTTAGCGATTTTGGAGCCGACTTTCCCATAACTTCGGCATTACCAATCACTCACAATCCGTTGTTGGTCAAGCAATTCTGCTAACTTTTCGAGGTCCTCGCTCTCTTCAGAGCACTTGATTCGAGTCCAATGTCCACAGTCCGACGTCCAATTTTATTTTTATGAACTTCGTCCCATTCGTTTACTAAGCGAAGAATATGTGATTGATTGGCTCTGCCGAAGTTGAAGGGTAGTCGGTTTTGAAATTACTGTAACTTTCAATGCTAGCGAATAATGAAACCGAGTACTACAGGATGGATTGTTCTTCGAAAAACAAGATCTTCTTATGAAGCAATCACTATCATCAAGAACCGTCCTGCGCATAAAAGCATTGTTGAGTGAGGTTCTCATTTGAGCGGTGCCTCCACCAAAGAAAATTTGACATACACGAAAATAAGACAGGATCCAGGACGAGGACGACGGACTGTGGACATTGATTCCAATTATCTGCTCTGAAAAAGACGAAAACGTTGAAATGCTGGCGAAATAGATTTATTTTCTATCAAATCATGTTATTCGTTTAATCAATAAGAGATATGAACACTTAGCCTTGTAGAAATATTTAACGCAACATTTTTTCCATATCTATCATGGACTCATTTGTTCAATATTTTAATGTTTTAATATTTAATATTTATATATATTATATATATCATATATATTTATTTTACATATTAAATTATACATATTATTGTATACTGTAATATATTATATTATTATATATTATTATTATATTATTATATTTATTGTTATGTTTATTATACATTTATTTTATATTTTATATATGAGATTTTATTTATTTCAGTATTTTAATATTTTCATGGATTCATTTGTTCAATAACTGTATATCGTAAATTATAAGTTTTATACATGCAAAATATCTCACTCCCATTATAATCCATCTCATGCTCATGTGAATTCCTTCTGCATTTATTCTTGAATTGACTATGGATGATTCGCTGACAACCAGTAGTGGTGAGCTCGTACGCAATTGCCAACGGCTCTTGATAACCTCTAAACTGTGCCATTAATCTCATATTAGGAAATATCAACACAACATTATGATTCTCTTACTAGTAAGAGTATCTCAAATAGATTTTTCTAAGAGAATTTTATACATTGCTGGAACATATTGTTCTTGAGCGAGGTCTCGAAATCATCCATTGCAATGTTTCTTACATATGCCCACGTATCAGTCATACGCCATGCATTCGACAATCTGTTACACTCGACACCCTGACAAAAAAGAACTCCATGGCAAACTGTTTCACCGTTGATCGGGTCTGAAAAGTTCGTCGTCGATTCCTCTATGTAGTAGTAGGTTCCTGAAGAACTGATTTGACGTAAAGGCACCGGGTAAGTGACGAGGCTGGAAGGCCAAAACTCGTCTCTTGCACTGTATGAATGCTCGTAATAGATCTCATGGAAGTCTTAAAATAAATAGTCAAATTGTATCAAGAATTTTTTGTTAGAACATTCGTGCCTGTATCGACACTTACATCCATATCATTCACCCCATCTGTGCACAGACTTCGCTATACAAGGTTCCTAGATTTGGTCCTTCAAGGTTATTTTTGAGCAACTTCAGCCCTTTTCCTATTTCTTGAAACGAACACTAGAACAGCCATATCAACAATTATGATCATTGCTTTTTCAATGATTAATGACTACTATATAAATACTGACTACGTTGCTCATTTCGACTACCTACCAATGACACGATTTGAATTTTACCCAACCACACCAAATTGGCTAAGGCTGGCAAATATATAAGGCCCCTTCTGTTTTACAGATAACATAGAAACTAATATTATTAGTGTCAGGTACTTTTTCTAGCACTGTGAGCTCAATCACACTATTCTAACTTTGATTTGCTGCCCATCCTTTCTGGTAAGAGAGTATCATGTAGGAGAGTGTATATGAAGCAATACCACAAGAATGTTGAGAAACGAGCAAAATTCGGAATTTTTAGGTGGGCTTTGATCAACGGCCTAACATGGAAATTTCTCAAGGAACTTTTTACAGTCTTTTTTCTTTTATGATACGATATAGCAAAAAGCCTAAGCTTAGAAAAGCAACTTATGCCTGGCTTCAGTCTTGCAGACTTCGACTATTACAAATCTTCCTCGAAAAAAAACTCGTAGATTAGTTTTATCAATAGGCTATAAATCCTTGTATCACGAATTATTACAATTCACTTCCGCTGGGCGGTGGCCTGAATGTATCCTTTGTCCAGAAGTCTCATACTCAACACTGCACTCAGCCTTTTTCTCCATTCATTGTTTGATAAACTAAATCACAGTCTACCTTTGAACTAAGAAAGCACGATTGATTAAAAAAGGCACAAACCAAATTTCTGTTTTTGTGAATAATCTTTGAGTTTACAGTTTAAGTCAGTCGCATCCAATTAGATAATTAGCCGCTCTAAGGTTTTGCATAATATTCTAGCAACTATTTTTGAAATTCTCTTCATTAGAGTCCTCCCTCATGATTACAGAGTTTATTTTATCGACGGATTCGCTTGAGCCTTGTCATCCTCACCCCCAACCAGAAAAGCACTGAGAGGAATTCTATGCCGTTTGACCTTCAAGTGCGAAACAAATGTCCTTCCTCATATAGTATAACACGCTGTGTACGAGGCTGATGTTGCATTTCAACGGATTTCTATGAATATCTCGTAATTATTGCCTGTTCTTAGCTTAGCTATTCAGCTACTTAGTCGTGACATAAATTAGTTCCTCTTCAGCGTTCCACTTGAATATTAGATCTGATTGAATACATTTTCTCATGAAATTGTAATAGCTCGAAAATGATGCTATAGAAAACTAATATAGTATGAGTGATGCTCTGATGTGAGTGACTGAATTTTCACCTAAAAGTGGCCCTAAGAAGGAATCCATTTGTGCTGCCTTTATGAGTTAAAATCTAACCTAATCTTAGTTTAATTCTTCGTAGAGCTTTATGGATTGGTCTGCCATGTTGTCTACTCACATATGGACTCCATTCCTTGATTTTCTGTTTCTTTCGTCGAAAGGCTTTGTTTAGTCCTGGAGCGGTACACTAAACTTTTTCCTGCTCAGAAAATCGTAGAACAAAGGTCTAGAAACTCTTTTGTAGGATTCTGCTTAGTTATATGAGTGTATCAATAGGGTTTATTATGATAATTCTTTTTTAATTCAAAACTTTAATGGTGTTTATTTGAGAAATTTGATTCATTTTTAGTTAAATTTTTGACTTAAATCCATATTAGATTTGAGGAAATATCGATCAAACAATAATATGCGATTTGCGCTTAGTACGCTTGGTCTCAGAATTGAATATCTAAGTAAACGCCTATTGCTTACTGAGTAGTTCCAAATCCTTCTGTCAGTATTTTCGTACTTGTTCTCCTAATCTTTTATACTTTCCCGACTCAATTGTCTTTATGACATCGAATTTTGACTAATTTGTTCGTCTTAGTGATCCATAGATAAAGTAGGAACAGCTTCAATGAGAGTTTCCTTTCAGATGATAATAACGTTACGTGCGACACTTTTGATTCTGGTGTTTGTCCTTGTGATGGCGCTTTGCCAAATGTTACCAGTTGAGGACAGTATGTGCCGGCCGACTACGGAAACTTCGGGAACTACTTTTATATCCAGCCCAGGTATCAATAGATCCGAAACATAATAAGTTCTTTATTACAAAGAATGTGAGGCTTTCTCTATGCATGTACCAATGAATAATGTAAAAGTCCTGAAATTTTATTTTCTTTGAAAAGGAAAACAGTATTTGTTCAGCAATTTTGAAAGAGAAAATAACATCTGACCAACAGTTTCAACGTCCATTGTTCCTTAGTAATAATGGCAAACTTATTAGCGCATGCCACAGAATGTATTACTATACAGAGGATATTTTCATCTATGAACTAATCAAATAGCTGGAATGCTATGAATTTTCTAGTCATAAAAAATTCTTGAGAGTTTTTTATTCACGGATTTGGCTTCTATAGTAATCCAGGGTGATCCTCTAACGGATAAGTCGGCTTTTAGGGTTAAGTGCACGTGCTTATTACTAATCGTAACCCAAAACAATCTGAACAAAAGTGAAGTCCTGACAGCATATGTTAAGCCTCAAAAGGGAAGTTTCAATAGTTTGCCTGTGAATTTGAATCAGAGACCTGGTTGCATGAGTTGTTCCACTGTTAATGAGACTCTAAAGTAGCGCTGACGATAATGTGTACTATCTGGCAATAGCTGCTGTTAATTCTAAAGTTTACAAGCTTGTTTCAAACTAAATGTAACAAGAAATTAATGCGTACTGGTTATTGATAATTGTTTTTCAAGGCTTCGCCGCGATCCGCAATCTTTCATAGGACAGAACCCCTACCTCTATCAACTTTTACAAAATCTCAAGCCAAAGTTCAAGAGGAGCGCGTGGTGAGTACATCATATTTTATAAATTATTGTTCCCAGAGCGATCCAAGTGTTTTGTACCAATAGTACAGTAGTTAGGAGTGTGAATTAGATACTGCAGAAATAGTTTCCATACAGCAAATTGAGGAAAGATGAGGGGAGTGTGTAGAGCAATGGCAGTGATCCCGTTCACTACATGGAGCCCAGCCTAGTCAAGGCACTAGTTCGACATCGTGTCTGTGCCACCACGCTCTTAATACGCCGAGTTTGAAAAATTGATAGTAGACTGCATTGGCACAACCTTACTTCCTTCAATCCACATGGGACTCTCCGACGCGATTAAATCATGATGTCGGTGTAATCTACTCAACCGCATTCAATGGCATTAATGAAAAAGGCAAAAATCTCTAACCTTTTGACGAGCATGCATGCAGATTTCGACATTTCATGTCTGCGCTTTTCGGACCGCGCGTACAGATTTCGTTACAAAGGTAAGATATCGGCCTTTTTCGTCACATAGGGCCTTTTTCTCAGACTTTCCTTAGTAATCCAACGACTGATTGCCGAGTGACTTTGAAAATTGGAATTTTTCATGAAAAGGCGCTTTCAGTGCGCTGTAACAGTGTAAGCAATTTTTCGGCGAGAAACTATAGCTTTCAAAGAGAGTGCACATGCCAGAGACTATAGCTCATGAGGAGATGCAGAGATGTACGTGTACGCAGAGTTAAGCATCATTTCTAGCAAGTTCGTTGGTTTCTGATGTTAGTCCATTCTGTACCGTCCAATCACAGTGTCGCAATGAAATCAGTGCAGATATAGTAATCAGTTCTGACACAACGACTGACATTCTTGAGATCATTGTTCTACTGCTTTTCACATATGGAAAAATTGCTGAAAAAAAAAAGCTTAAGAGGCTTAAAAAGTCGTTGTGAAGGGGCAACAATTATCGTAGTTGCGAACACTATATCGCAGCGTGTTTACGCTACGGAATGGGTAAATCGATACGCTTACTTAGACTGTTTCATATGACTTTTACTAACGCCTCATGATTATTTTTGAGCCATGCAAGTGGTCTAACGGCCAATTACACAGTGTAATACATGTGTTTCGGCCTTACAACCTCGTCAGTTCCACGGTGCCTTTTGTTTGAGCCAATCCTTTCAGGGGAGAAAATCCCTTTGACGGAGGATTCAACAAAGAACGTTTTACACGCACCACATTCATGGCTCAAAAATAATTATCAGGCATAATGAGATTCAAACGTGTTCTTCACAAAAAACTCAAAACGCGTGGTATGAGACTTCTAATTGTCTTACTAATTTATTTTGAACAACCCGTTATCTCACTCTATTGTGCGGATCGCAACACTTCTTGCACTCTATTCGCTTCTTTTCCTCCATCCTTTATAAAAGATTTCGAATATTTTGCGTGATGCTCCGGCTGTCGGTCGAGGTTATCATCTACTCGAAAGAGGTCTCAGAATGCTTTTCGAGTCGATTCCTCTTGCAATCTTGGAGCTGACCGAGCTAAGTAACACAACGTTAATTGATGGATTTTATTCCGGATTCCGCATGAAGAGAAATAGAGTACACACAAGAGACAATGACTAAAACTTTGTGCAGGCGAAAAAATTTTTTTGTACTGAGAACAGCTCCAGAATCTCATATTCACTAAATTTTGAATGGGAAGAGAGATAGAACTGCAATGTTGGAATTTAGAAAGACCTAAATTTTCCTCAAAAGCATACCAGAATGCGCTTCTTTTTCATTCAATTTCATGAAAATTCTTTCGCGTAAGTATTGTGTGACGATCCGCACTCAATTCAGTGAAAGTGTTTCAGATTTTCGACGGTCAGGCGTTTCCCACTACTTTTCGTACATTCCATTCAATACGTCACACTTCATGTATTCTTTTAGCTGTGCACTAATAAATCTTTGTTGATTGCGTATAATAGAGGAGAATTTTTTATCTGGTCCATAGACACACTTCCAATTAATATTTTTTCTAGTGATTTGATTCTCACGTACGACATGGGAAAGCTATATAATCAGACGACTAATCGGCTCAATATGACAACAACGTTGTAGAAAGCAATCACTAGGAAGAAAATGCATGATGACTTTTATAGAAAGGAAATATTTGGAAAAGAAAAGATTAAGACTACTAGATCAACGATAGTAGGGCACGGTATGTTGCATTAATCACATGCAACAATAAAGGATTACTTATTTGAGAGATATGCAAACAAATATATGTTACTTTGAGAGCCGACTTAATAACTTGCTTATAATGCCATTCCTGAATAATTTTTGTCGATGGAGAGAACATTATTATATATGAACGTTATTGTAATAACATGCAGAAAAAGTTTAGCTCATTAACTTTGATCAACGATAATACATGGCACAATTTCACACAATATTTGCGTGAATCGCCGAACAATGGGTGATCTGTGACAGATTTGGTACCAATTCTTTCAATGGATAGTTCAGACTTACTATGTTCGAAAAATTTACACAAACTACCCTTTAATATAGCAGTAAGAGTGAAAACCAACTTTTTATATTTGAGCGAGGCGACTATCTGATTTTCACGAGGACGGCAATGATTCGAGAATGGGATGGTTTATATGCTCAATGCACGTCCAAGTGTAAATGTTCGATTTTCTTTATCCAGCTGATCTTGACAACAAAATGCGCTCCAACTGTGCATCGCAATTCGGTACTAAAAAACTAGTTTTGACACCACGATGAGACTAATTAGTGCATTAAGAAGAATGTATTCATGTATAATTTAATTTAACCTTCCAGCAACAAGGAAACATATTCAATATCACTTCGTTGCACTTATATGTCACATGGCATTGGATATCTGAGAATCGCCTCTTCAACGCTAGAATTCACAGTGGGATACTGCGCAAGATTTTGAAAGTGAAATTTCAGAGCTATCCCACTGAGATCATAATTTTGTTCTTTCCGGATTCATTCGGATCATGATTCCGCTTTTAGGAACATATCGTTGGCGAAAACATCAATGACGAATATCACTAACTTATCCATCATCTTCATGTTACTAAAAAAAAGGCGGGAGTGTGGAAGTCTCCAAGGGACGTCATCCTCTAGAAACAATCGAGTTAATAGCCCAATGTGGGATTTATGAGAGCAAGCGAAACTGCAGAAACTGGGAAGAGTATTTATGACGCTCATAGAAACTTCACCAACTACAGGACCTAGATGATAACATGTCGAATTTCACAAGGGACACTTATCACTTCAGAAAGGTGACGGAAAAAGTCGACGACGTTACTCAACTGATTTACTTCAATAGCCAAGAACTCCTGTCAACATATGAGTTTGATTAGGACAAATATGTCGCCCTACTAGCTCTCTCCCTTCTGAGAATCGACACGACTTTTCGTCGGTGAAGATTGAGTAACGATAACAGTTTAGAATACTTGTGTAGCTGGAAAGATACACGCCGTTCCGAAAGGGCTACAAAAACATATTCCTTGTCGAAAACATCGTGTTGCTGCCCAGAATTCACACAATAGTGGATGAAAGACAGCCAAGTAAGGCTTACGGTGGAAGTCTCCAGAACTCAAATCTCGTCCTAGTTTTTCGAAGATCGATTTTTTAGAATTCAAAGCAACTCAGAAAAGTGGGTCAACAGTTAATATTTTTTGGAAAATCATATTTCTCTTTAGTGAAGAGCAGAAATACATAGATTACATAGTTGGTAACAATTTTTATGTCTCATTAAGGAATGCTCTAATCTTTTGGATCTTCTTATCACCGACAGTCTTTTCGGCACTCAAATAGATTTAGAAAGTTTTCTTCATAAAACAACAGTATATTCATCACCCATACACTCTTGGGAAAATTTTCAGCCGCGGACGATTTGCAAAACTCAGCCAATGATATAGAGGATCTCGGCAGCGAATCATAACATTGATGATGTGTCCGCATTCAGTTACAATAGAAAATCTGAAATTTCATCTCTGGAAGTTGTAGATAAGCATGTTACGCATCTTTCGGGAATATTAATCTTATAACGTTCATCATATACGAATATATATATATAATATATATATATATATATATATAATATAAATATGCAATTCGTAATGTATGTTTGCGTATATTTGCGTATATACACACATATATATGCGATATGATATGTGATATGCGATAACATAGATATACATAGATATGCATGTAATAATATATATATATATATATATAAACAGGGTGATAAAAAAAGTTCCAAATATTTCAAAAGCTAAAAGATACTGCATAAACAAATGAGTTCATTCAATTGAAGGAATAATTACGTCAGTTAGATCAACATTTATAATAATAAACAAAAAAGTGTATAACAAATGCTCAAAATTGCCTCCCTTGGCCTCTATACATTTACGAAATCGCTTGCGAAGATTTAACCGACGATGCTCGCGCTGTTTCCACCGTACGTCCTAAACCTATGTCAAAGCCGTTCTAAGCGCGTCTACGCTAGTGCAGCGAGTAACCGAGACTTTTCCTCCAGTATGAATCACATGGAGCAATCCAAAGTGTTGAGATCTAACGAGTTCGACGGCCAAATGCCCTTGTACTAAAAGCTTAAAAACGCCTCCTGACAGATGGCAATAGTTGAGCGTGCAGAATGTGCAGGTGCCCAATGCTGCTGAGTGTGAATCCGAGGGCAACAAAGTGTGGGGTAGTCCAAGACTACAGTATGCCCCGTAAAGCTTGCTGTTGGTTGTTGACGGCGTGATTTTGACGTTTTTTCGATTTCCGGTGGCTCAAACGCCGGCCCAGACCATCACAGGAGCAGGAAAGCGACTGTGGCCCATCAGTTTGTGCTACTGTGGCTTCTGCTGACCGTTCCTGAGGAGTTGACGCCCACTATGTCGATTATATAGAGTCAGTTCGATTGTGAATATCTTCTTATGCGTAGGAAGCAATTTCAAAAAGTAAACAACAGCCATTCAAACGAATCGTTCAGCGAGTCTTTCAAAGCCATTTTCTTATCATCTTTTTGTCCGAAAAGAAGGAAACGAGCGATCTTGTGACTACACACCTTCAGGTAATTTTTGACAATGTTTCGGACGCTCTGTTCGCTGATCTCAAGTTTTCGAGCCATTTTGCGCATCGAACGCGCCAGATTTTGTTGAATTGGCCAGCGGATCTTTCCGAGGACGGTCCTCAATTCCCCAGTCTCTCTGAAGCGTTTCACGACTCGGTAAACACTTTATATGTAAATTTATTTTGTTTATTCACCTGTATCACCTGTCGTCCGTTGATCGTCGAGTGACTCGAGCGGTACCAGCAACTCTACCATTTTTCCCTATCGCGTGCAAGAGTAGCCCAGTGGGTCCTCCTTGCTCTAGGAATTCGCTGAGCATCATATCTTTCTTCCATCGCTTTCGTGAAGAAATCGGACCAACGGGTCAGTGGTCTTCCTTTAGAGCGCTTGACGTCCCGAGGAATCCAGTCGGTAACGGCTCTCGTCCATCGGTTGTCGTTGAAGCGCATCACGTGTCCGGCCCACCTTATTTTCGATATCCTGGCGTGTAGAACGGCGTCTCTGATTTTCGATCGTTGACGTAGGTCGGAAGTTCGGATCCTTTGTCTCATTTGCGAAATACGAGATACTCCTAGCATCGACCTTTCGACTGCGCGTTCGATAACGGCAAGTGATCTTTCATCCTGCTTACGTAGCGACCAGGTTTCTGCTGCATACGTTAGGGCAGGGATAATTGTCGAGTCGAAAAGGTGGGCACGGAGTCGGATGTTCTTTGTCCTCTTCACTACATCTTCGATGCTCTTAAACGTTCCCGAAACCGCTCGTTTCCTCCTGCTCAACTCTGGGGCTAGGTCGTTCATTCGAAAGGTGGGCACGGAGTCGGATGTTCTTTGTCCTCTTCACTACATCTTCGATGGCTCTAAACGTTCCCGAAACCGCTCGTTTCCTCCTGCTCAACTCTGGGGCTAGGTCGTTCATTCGAAAAGGTGGGCCGGAGTCGGATGTTCTTTGTCCTCTTCACTACATCTTCGATGCTCTTAAACGTTCCCGAAACCGCTCGTTTCCTCCTGCTCAACTCTGGGGCTAGGTCGTTCATCATGTTGATTTCACGACCTAGATAGATGTAACTGGAGCATTCAGAAATTGTCGTTCCGTTGAGCGTGAATGGGGCATTAGAAAAACCCATCCGTTCCTCATGAACATTGGTTTTCGTTAGATTCAGTTGAAGACCGATCTTTCCACAGGCGTTATCGAAATCAGTCAACATTCGTTCCGCTTGGCTGATGTTCGGTGTTATGAGAACGATATCGTCAGCATCAAAATGCCAAAAACAGTAACAAATATCATATATATATATATATATATATATATATATATATATGCCAAACTACGTCACTACAAACACATACGTGGGCATATAGATGCATATAATATGCATATATATACATATATATATGCATAAAT
>JAHQIW010006037.1:0-35902 GCA_019055375.1 Parelaphostrongylus tenuis | reverse complement strand
GGAAAAGGAGAAGGTAAGCCCGTACTGAAGGCCCCAGGAAGAAGAAGAGGAAACGAGTTGATCGCTACCAATAGAGGTATGTGTGCTGCCTCTTTCCAACACAAAATGCTTTTTTTTTTTGTTCAGAGATTGTTGTGTGATGTTATTTTTCAGAAGGTGGAGAGCGAATTCTCAGTCACCTGAAAAAGACATGGATAAGGAATGTGCTGGACTCCGCACAACTCGTGAAAACAGATCGTTCCAAGCTTCAAAGAATAATGAGAACTTTATAGGAAAAGTGCTTCCCATAAAGGAAAATTGATATGTCGATACGCAAATAAAACCTGATTGTCATCAATATGTCGTTTATCTATATGATATTTAATGATATTTATTATGCTTCGGGGAATAAATAAATTAACTACGTGTTTGACACACTAATGGAGCGACGGAGTCGGCCATATTAATTCTAAGGTGCTCCAAACTGGTATATTGTGTATGTCTTGAGAATCAATCAAACAAGTGACTTTCAGTCTTCTTGTTAATCGAAATCACCACTGTCGTCCGTCTTATACAAAGCAGTCGTTCAATGAGCCATGGTGCGGCAAGTATTTGCAAGTTTGGTACCAAAAAAAAAGCTCAGAAAATTCTGTATAAAGCGCTATAGATTTGTTCCCTGAGAGATGGCAGAAATGAGCTTAGGCTAATGGTACGTGGCAATTTTAATTACTTCTAAATTTGGTGTTTATTGCTCTAGTGTTAAAACTTATGAAAAGATCTAATAAAAAAAAATTGAAATAACAGAACTCCGACCTACGCACGTGCCTATTCGAACGCGCCATGCACTCGAGCTTTGCCAGTAAGAATAAAAGACCAGCTTTGAGATTGGCATGCCTGAGGATGTGCTTTATCACCGAACTCTATTATTACCACTACGAAAAATCACTAATTGTCGGTAGGAATGGAGAGAATTGGAAGCAACAGTACAATAAATAAGAAGGGCGCGGAGAACTGCTCGTTACGTCCATAGGTTATCGATACGATCAGCGTTTCCCCGATAACGCAAGGGTATATCTGAACAACAATTGAATGGAATGGATACTTCTTACTCAACAGCATGGTGACATTTCGACAGTGTCACAACTTTCAACAAATTCACGACAACGTCTGACCCGGATCGCGTCGAACTCAAGGAGCATTGCCCGTAGTACACATGCATCCGTTACCTTCCCTATTGGCAGCACTTCGGGCCACTCAAAGGTAATAGGCAAGATGATAGATCGCGCCAATAGTCAAATATTTGTAATTTCTCTCAATATAAGTCCATATTCCCCTTACCTGCGCTGTTCTGTAGGATGGAGATATTGTTTTGCTCTCCTGATCATAAACATCATTACGCCAAACCAACATCCAAAAAACAACTTGTAGCCTAACTTAGACGGTGCTCAGCACGACATCCGACATCCGTTTGATATACATGCGGATCAAATTCATGTTCATAACATTGCATTGCTGCTAAAAAGCAATGAGAATAAATTTAAAGAATTTACATCGAATATAAATTCTGAATAAATGTCGGCTTAACTGAGTTGAATGCCAAAATTTGTTTACTCGATTAAAGCCGTCAAGAGTTGATTGCTGAAAATCTACGAATTATAGAAGAAAGAATGGTGGCATCTATGGTATAGTGGTAGCACACGTCCTAGGGATGACTGAATCAATGGTTCAACTCATGATTGCTGTGCAATATTTTCAAATCACTCAGTATTCCAGATTTATGCTTATTAGACATGATGCAATGAGTTATCGTATGTTACTGGTCAAAATTTCTGTCTGTATCCATAGAGAACAATTATTTGATTTTTAGCCTAATTTTTCCGATTTTCCTCAATTTCTCTCGAGACAATACACCGAACTCCCTAAGAAATTATGCTAAAAACGAACCCATTTGTTCTAATTCTTCTTATTATCAATATTATAATTCATTAGTATCATATATGAGTAGGTAAGCTATCATCTAACGGAAGAACTTGATACTGAATGTTATAACGTCGCTTTGATTGGGAAGCGAATGATAAATGATTGGTGGTCGTCTTCAGCATCCGCGCACTAACGTTTAGTTCGTGAACAGTCCGCTAAGCTATCTGTTAGAATTCAAAAGACCGACTTTCCATGAACCCTAACATTTGTGGTCGACATGTGTGAGTCGCGGAGACGTATCTTGGTTAGCTGATCCGAGATTGGCAATGGCACTGAGTTCTTGGGCACTTGAACGGTCCGCCTTCACAGGAAGTGCGAAACCCAGCACAGGGAAACTGTGCTGGTTAAGACATTTTGTTCCCTGGAGTTCTGAGGCTGGCATGGCCGGAGCTGTTTATAGTCGTTATCACATTAGAGTAGTCGACGGCCCTTGTGGATCAAAGGGAGATCACCAATTTGCGACTAGTAGCTACGAAGATGACGGTCATTCATTGCACATTTTACTCCTAGCTGGGATTTTCCAGTGGGAACGTCTAACTTCTTCACAACTTGGGTGGCTCTGCTAGGTAGTTCAAACCCCTGCTGTACTTGGCAGTCGAACACTCAGGAACATCATCCAGATACGATGAGGCAATAAGACATCGAAGAGGAACAGTATCACTAGGAGCACTGATAGCAATACCGCTTGATGACTGACATTTTCTGCGACTTGCCTTCTTTGGAGCCTAGACGTACATTGTATTAGACTACTTGAATTATTCGCAGGATTCTTTATATACAGCCTGAGTCACCTGTGAAGATCAAACGAGAAAAGGGAGCAAGATCTCGCGTGATAGTGACCCCGGTTCATTTTTGAATTTTTAGTCTTTATCTAAAGCGCTTCAAGAGACTTGTGCGTTAATGTTGGTGGTTCATGCATCAAAATTGTGGGAGTCACTTGAAATCATTATCGTCGTACTTGTGTGTCCTATGTGTACTATAGATGTGCTTTTATGAATATGAATCTGCTGCTACAGATTACTAAGAATCCTTTTTCAGAAACCAAGCATAGTGTTAAGCTGCCGAGAATTATGCTTTCGAATCACCATTGATAACTCAATGGAAAAAGTTTTGAATGGAAAACACTTTCATCGGTCTGCGAAGGATTAACGAAAAATCATGAAAAAAGACTGACTTTGACGTCATGTTGAATATAAGGTATGGTCGAACTGTAGATATAACTCGTGCATTCCACTCTTCCTCGTCACTTCGTTCGTGCGCATTTCTTCTTTGAGGAACAATACATAATTGGAAAGTAATCCATGCAACCTCTTGAAAGACCGGTTCTGACTGAAATAATTCGCCTAGCAAATAAAATCATGTGATATATAATTCCTAAGCACAAATAACGAAAAGCAGCCTGAACTTTTTGAATGACCGCAGTCGACCTGTCTTCAAGATTTTCCAGCAACAACAATCCCTGGCTTTTGATAGCGCCAAGCATGGCAGAAGCTTGTTCTGTAACATTATTTGAAAAGGAAGGACTTTGGGACTGTGTCAAGTTTGATAATAAGAAAGATTAAAAAGACCTGTACTTTTATTATCACGGAATTTCGTGGAAGAGGAAGACGAGGTGGTGGTCCTTTTGAAGAGGAGCCAGCTGCTTGCTTCTATCCCTGAAATGTCTCCATAAAAACAGAAAATCTTTGATGAGATGAAGTTGACAGGACAAAGTGAATAAATAACATTTGGATGGAATACCGATGGTCTTCCAAGTCCACCATCAACGCTGAAAGGCTCCTTAAGATCAACGTTCAAGGCAATAGCCAATGCTTCTGTTCTCTCAACGAGATCTTTAGCAACAGGACGACTCACTGGATCCACTTTTAAGCACCATTCTAAACGAAACGAGTGAGAATTTCATTCATGCAGGATGACGTTGTACTTCAAAATTAACACTATAACTTACCTATAACGGCACTACATCTGCAAACCCTTCAAATCCCGAGAGTATCGAAAAGCAACGTTGAGCATTCTCAGATTAGACGAGTCTTCAAAATGATGTACACGATAGCACAAGTAGTTAAGTACACATCCTAAGGCCTAAAACTGTGAGTATTCTTCGAATAGTTTTTTCTGAATTGTTAAGTGAAATAAACCTACCCATGCATCCTGTTAGGGACCAACAACGAAATCTTGATGGGTTTCCAGAATTCTGGTGCACAATACATTGGAGTAGTGTGCCGCTGCATCTAAAACAAGGGTATTCAAAAATACTTCCCTCTTCAGTTTTCTTCGAAAATTCAATCTAGTGAAACAATTAAAACCGCTTGTTTTGACAGCTGACCTTTCAGCGGCTCCGCCTTCTTCAGAGTTCAAAAAAGATTTTTCTGTTGAAGAAATCGAAATGTTTGGCTGATTGGGTGTGGGTAATCCATTATTTACAGGCTCTAGGGAAGCCGATGCCACTGAACCTGTTTGATTGACTGGATCAATCAACTGAACTGATTGACCTATTCACGTGGAATAGAATCTATCGACTAGGTATTCACCACTACAGACATTCGGTGAACTTTGAGAGTCAGTATTGAAATTGTCTTGGTATCAGGGCGCATTATCACTATAGACTGAGACCTCTTCTTCCGGCCGTCCTCGCCTTGCCGCACTCCAGGTTTATTCGGAGTGAACATCTGGATCGTAGCACTTCCAAAGTCGCATAGTTTCAACTGACCGTTAGAGTTATACAACAAGTTCTCAATCTATAAAAAAAAGGAAACATTTGAAAATGTTTCGAATGAGTGATAAGAGATCTTTCAAAACACTAAGAATGGCAAAAAACGACATCAAAGAAACGCATGGGACATGATAAATTGAATGAGATAGGAACAACAGGGCGCAAAAAGGCAAACTCTCGCTTGCTTAGCAGATAAAATTCAATTACCTTAATGTCTCGATGTGTTATAGGCGTCTTTCGCTCATGCATATGACATACAGCCATTGAAGCCGAATGAAAAATCTTAAGAGCCTGGCCGGTAGTTAAACGAGTGGTTTTCAGTAGATCCGCCACAGAACCACCTGTAAGCTTGTGACGTAATCGGTACAATTCTGCTGTCGCAATCCACATTCAACTCTTCAAGGACAAGGTAATTTTTGGTGCTTCCGCAGACTTCTAGTAATAATTTGATAGCTTGAATTCTGATGACTTCAATACTGTGCCTATTTACTGAAAAGGCTTTTTTGGTGCGTTGTTGGCGAAAAGAAAATTAAGTTTCACATTTAACGCGCAGTTTCTCCACGACTAGCGTGTGTGGATGGGATTTGGCATCATTCGCAACAAACGGCAGAGAGGTAGGTTGGGATAGTGGATGACCTTTTGAGACTTTAGCGGTTATGGTAGCGAAAATTTATGTAATTCTGAAGCTTCTGACGTCTTCACGGCCGCTAGAAGAGCAAAAAAATTACGTTTCGCACTCTTAGATCTAAGCTGCTTATAATTAAGCTTATACGGGATTAATTTATTGATGTAAGGAAAAATTGAAGCCTCAGTCCTTAGAACTATAGTGCAAATGTTCTTCTGCAGCTCTCATATAAAAAGCGAGTAATAACCATAGAGGGGGGAAAATTCAAATAGATATCAAAAATATGCGCGATAGTGTTCGACGAGTGTTAAACTCAATAAAAGGATAAATGGATAAACTCTCGGCGTTGATCGACCTGAGAGGGATGCGCCATGCATTCGACTCTAATTTTTAACTTCGTCTGAGGTGACTGAATGCACCATCTGGCCTTTACAATGACTCGCGGTGGCCTCCCGCTGAACCGAGTCAGTGCTGCTTATTCTCCCAGACAAGTCTGAGACCTGTCTGGTACCAATTTACCGACCCCGGAGGGATGGATGGCTTGGTGAGCCATGAGCGCGATATCGAACCACTGACCTCATGTGCGACGCAGGGCACCTCTAACCACTGCGCCACATGCGCTCTCTGTTAAACTCAATATTTTCGCTAATATAGCGTACTGAAGGGACCTTTTCAGGAACCAGCACAGTATTGGAAATGTCGAGAATTGATCAATCGAAGAAGTCACTGAAAATCTGAAAATGCGAAAATGACTTCGTCCGCTACAAAAAAAGAAATTGAGAAATGGATTACTATGACAGAATCATTCAGGGAACATCCAAGGTACTAGAACTGAAATGAGAGCCCTTGAACTGTCAAAACTGTCATCGATCACCGAAAATACAACGATGTAATCGAAAAATCAACCTGAACACAGCTCCGTTAGAAGCATAAATTCAACTCCGGCTGACGGTAATTTCATTTGGGCAGCTGCAATGAATCTCAAAACTGCCGGATGTCCAGAGAGCTATAATAGATTCAGCAAGTATAGTGTGACTTCACAGATTATTTTATCACTTCATTTATACCATATCAATTTTTATTTTACTGTGTGGGTCTGAGAAACTTCGCTATTCAAATTGTCTCCTGACATTTATCGCTTAAGAGGATTTCCCTTCATGAACGTCGTAGAAAACTGGTTAAGCACATCTCCCTGCAATCTCGAGGATGGCCAGACTGCGGCGGTCATTACTAATCGCTGGAGTGTTGAGGAACGAGGGATACGGGATCAATGCCGTGTCAAGTCGCGTTGAGCATCGCTAGCCACACGAACACAAACCCCACCAACTAAGTATAGAGAGAAGATTAAAGAAGGAGGATGAACAGGAAGGAGGATAAAAAGGATAATGAAAATATCTAGGACCTCTTTAAGAATACGAATCTCGCGTAGAACAGCCTCCATCGAGTCTTCGACCTGTGCTAACTGCCTCTTCAGTGCATACCATTTGTTCGAATTATCTTATGCAGCAAATACAATAGCAAATCCACCTGAAAGAAAGTATGTACACCAGAATATGACAGGCAGAAAACTTTTGATAAAAAGTACGGAAAGACCAGAACAACCCAGATACCACCAATATATCCGTGGATATAAGAGATATGAAATACCCTAAGAACGTCGGGCGCCCCAGACAAAGGGTGAAACGCGGATTCAACTCCCGCCTGAGGTCTAGAGAATTTCTCGGTTACCTCATTAAACTGCTATAAAAGCAATAAATAGATGACTTAGAGAAGTAGGAGGAAGACAAAATGTTACGGATACCTATAGATCCAGAAGTCGACCAAAAGTTTGACATGTGTCTCATCCTTTCTCAAAGGCATCTATGGTTCCTAAGGTTTCCAAACCACGCAGCATCATTAGATATGTAGGGATCTGAGGAGTCTTTGCCTTATCGTACTTTCTTAAAATCCTTCCGGGACGGTGTGTATACAAACGAATACATGTATGACTGAATTTACAATAATGTTCAATGATATGCAAAAACCGAACCACACACGGGAGTCGAACTCGCTTCTCAATTTTTTCGGATCGCATGCCTATTGGCTATCAGTTATTCTGGAAAAAAAACTTGGATTCTGTCACCCGCTAAACAGGTTGGATGTCAGAAAAAAACGTGTGTGCCATCAATCCTAGAATTACAAGGCCGTTCCATAAGTTTTGGCTCTAGAACAATAAGCACCAATTCTATTAGCCACGATTCATTAAAGTGCATCATTTTGGCATTGTTCGAATGTGCAATTCTTGTGAGCAATTTTGTATACAACTTGCTTATACCTGCTTTGAGATAGTGCTGTCGTAGGAACGAATTCGCTAACTATTCATGCACTAACGGCGCGTAAGATAAAATGATAGTGTATCTACGCGCAAGACTAGCGGAGCTTCGGGTGATTATACCGGCCGTAGATAAGACGGCTAGGATGTGGTTCGCTTAGTTCAAAGCTAAAGAGAACAGTCTGGGGACCAGTAGCGCTCGGGCCGTCCATGGCAAGCTCATTGATTTTGCGCGCCGCTTCCCTAGAACTTTTCCGTACGCCATTCGTGCATGAGTATCAAGCGAATTTGTTCCCACGACAGCTCCATCTTAGAGCAAGTATAGGCAAGTTGTACACCAAAATGTCCGTAAGAAAATGATCAATTGAACGATACCAAAATCATGCAACTTTGATGACTTTTGGTTAAGAAATTTGGTGCTTATTACTCTAGTGCCAAAACTCGAGACGCGACTTAGTGTATAGCATTGTGGAAAAATGGGAACAGGAGAAGAACGATAGAGACATATAATCAAAGCCGAAAAAAAAACTTGCGCAGAAGAATTTTCAAGTAAAACGCCCTACTGTCAAAGTTAGAAGTGAATCATTAAGAAGAAGGGGAAAAAACCGCGAAAAAGGCCTTTTACAGCCGCCCTATAATTCGAAGGCAAAATGCTCTTTCTTACAGATCACTTTCTTGGAGATATATGAACTGAAAGTGCCAGCTTTCCAATACGGTTTGCATGAACTAGATCCGATCGAAGACAGAACACTGGCAATGACACGTTCATGGAGACACCACATACCTGAACTGCGTAAAAGACCTTATTAAATTAATCACCATAAAGAAATTACTTTATTTACACGATCCGTTATCACAACTTTTATTGTGCGGATCTTGCAACCTCGAAGATAGCCTGGCTATAGCGTTTCATAGGGAGGTTGTTGTTGACTGCCTGAAAAAGTCGGGGGGTGAAGCTCGGCTCCACACGCGTCGCAGCGAGCATCACAACCACTCTGCCACGGACGAATACCATTATAATAAGAATTCGAACAATCTCATAAAATAACCTCCCCGGAAACTCGCGAGAGACGACTTAATCTGCTTGAGAATGAAATGGGAAGGAAAAAAAAAAGGGTGATGTATCTCCTCAAAGGTACACGCAGTTCACATTACCACTTTACTTGACACATATCACAATTTTCGGTACAATTCAATTACGTGGGAACAAGTGAAAAACCGATTTCAGTCGATGGAGAAGAAATTCTCATAGGAGTTTTAGTAACCATTTGAAAGCTGAGACTTAAGGCTACAGCCCCACGTCGTCGTTTTTTCAAAATACCTTTTATAACGCTTCAACATTCAAATAGAATCATGTTCCATATACCCTCGTGTTATTTCTTCTCTTATATTTCGCTGGACAAATCTCTTTGCTTAAAGTGCTAGCACTCAAACTATAGCACAAGCTTTAAAGAACTCAAAAATGCGCCTGCTTTATGAAAAGCTTTCCGATATTTAGATCTCTACTAGTCTTTTGATTTGTGTTTTAAACATCGCCCTACCGAACTCTTTCTTCAGACTTTTAGTTTCTAGTGACGTGCTTTTTTTTTGGAAACACGGTTTAGCAGGATATATGAGATCGAATTTTACATTTTTCGCAGCGTTGTCTACAGGCTATTCGACAAGGCGAGAGTAGTGGCAGGAGCGGAGAGAGGCGAGGCGGTCGTTGTTTTGCTTTCTAACTGCGAATTTTTCCTCCGCTTTGAAAGGAATTCCAGATAAAACGACTAACTAGGATACTACGAAAACTTCTCTCATTGATATGCATTTCGGCTTCCAGCGAATTCTGTGCGTGGTGAGAATGAAGGCGAAAGACGAGTATGAAACATAATTTTTGAATTAGATGCTAGAGCGTCACGAAGCGATATTCTTGGAAACCCGAGAGCTGGAGATGTAGTCTCAAGTCTCACCTTTCGAAGGGTTATTAACACTCCTATGGAACTTTCCTCTCCAACGAATGAGATGCCCCTCATAAAAGAATCCATTTTTTTTATGCTAGTTCCCGTACTTCTAGCATTTGATTCGTCTACTCGCTCGCTTGAGAATTTATTTTCTACGAGAACGCCGCAGATTATTGGCGGAGCACGCTCCCTTGCAATGTTAAAGATAGCTAACTTGGGACGTTCCTAGGGGAATGGTTACCGATTGACGGAGTGCTAGGGACGGTGGGAAATAACACCAAGTCAAGCCGCACCGAGCATCACTAGCCAATCGGCCAGGGGCCCCCATCAGGTACACAACTGAATTGTGAACAAACATCTTGTGAAACATTATTAGATATTATCTAAAAACAAAGGTATGAGATAGAAAAAAAAGTAGATTTCAGCGAAACACTTGGGGGATAGGAAATCACACTCGAGGCAGAAGAGAATATCTTAGTATCCGAAAATAACTGTAAATGAAGCATTTATGAAAAGGAAACGACGGTAAAAACGAAAATGAACGACTTGAATAAAACTAACCGTATTTTCACCGGCACTGCTGGCATAAGTGGTCTCAACGCAGCACCTTTAGGCTTTTTTAATGGCCCTAAACGAAAAAAGGTACTGATATTCCACTGAAAAAGGCGCAAAAGAAAAATTCAGCGATCGAATCGCACTACTGTGTTGACCACAAGTCGTCTATAAGTTCGCCTTTTTGCAACGAGCATTTACAGTCTTTTAGTAGTTTTTCTAGCAAAGTAGTGATTGGCTTGTGAGGTAGTGTGCCAGCAAATTAGACGGTAGTAATGCGCCGGATCGACTCCCTACCCCAGTACTCTCTTGTAATCAACTAACTGAACGACGCAGGTAACGCCTAGCTTGGATACCTAGGGGAACTGCAAGAAGTCTCGACCAGCATTGTACTGAATTTATTAACACGTTGCGTACACGCTAATACTTCGCTTGGACGCGACGCGGTCGTCGGTTACCAGGTGTGGTCCAAAGACAATGTGATGGGTCCCTGATACGATATAGCTCTTCAGCGCTATTAAAACGGAATTTATCGTTAGCAAATGAGAGAATATAATGGAAGAGACCTCAATAAGGCTGTGAAGTACAAACAAGGTGGATGTTTCTTCTAAGAACGGTGAGACGAAATAAAGCTTCGAATCCCTCAAGCTGATGAATGTGCTCTCTTTCTACCTCTTCTCCAGGTGCATCTGGATGAAAACTCACATATTACTTTCTTACAAAAGTCGTATATGAAGAAAGCGGTGTTCTCCAATTACAACTTCACAGCACTATCGAAAAAAATGCGAAGAAAAAAACAGTGGGAAATACATGCTATCTAACAATGAAATATACGAATTGAAAAGTAGGTATTTTTAGGACAACTGGGTGCTGTTTTTTACTAAAATTGCGTTCATAGGAAACCCTTCAATAATCTTCTTCTCTCTAACGGAGATAAAGTGACTCAAAAATAAAAGTTTCAGTTGAAAAGCAGCGACGAATCCATCGTAAAGTTCAAACAAACAATGGCTTACTACTCGTAATGCATAACGTTTTCTTTTGGTTGGTAGAAAGTGCTATCAAGGTCGTTTCAGAAACCAAACTCATTATAAAATCTGTGCCTATGAACTACCGAATGACTACAGATCATTGATAAAACAAGAAAAAATGTCATATAACAGCAGAAAGTATGCTTCTTTTTGAAAGAAGATGGCTCTCAGCGATGAAACGTAGGACGTTTCTGGAAATATGGGCGTTCCTTCCACTGGAATTTCTTTTACAGAACTCCCCCTTGAGATAATCCGTCATTCAATTATGGAAATGTCCCCTCAGAAACCCTAAAATCACCAACTGAATACTCTTACTTATGAGAATTGAGTGCTTGCATGACTTGCAATTGCTTACACGACCAAACCTGTTAAGGGTTGGTGGGTGATAGCTACGATAGAGAGATCTTGAATAATGAGCCGCAAGTAAGCGGCTGCCTCGGGGGTGTAGCGGTAGCACGTGCTCCCGGTACGGGTGAAACGCGGGTACAACTCCTGTCTGGGTCGAACTTTTGGCTACCACTAAATTCTCCCAAGTTTACGTGAAAAACAGGGCGAAATAGCAGCAAAAACATAAGATTCTTAGATTCTCTAAATGCGACTGCGAAGCGTAGCAATGCCAATTGTCTGGCACGCAGAGCGGCAATCAGTGCATGAAATTGCATGCATTTGATCCGCAATGTCGTAAGACGACGATTTACTTCAAGTAGCAACCGAAATGACATATGAGATGTTTGAAGACCTTAGTGGAGGACGAATGGGAATGTAGGAACGAATTGCGGTAGATGTTAGGATTGGCACACTGAATTGTGAAGACGAGCCTTGTAAAGTAAAATTGAATGACTTTTGTAACTGAATTCTAAGTCCACATGATAGTTGTCTTCAGAATGATTTAGTCGATCAGCATGTTCTTGTGAGTGCCATAGATCATGAAAGCTTGTGAAGACGGGTCCTTCAAAACCGTAAATGTTGTGGGGATACAAGTACGATCAAGTTAACGTGCGTGGGAAGAGGTACTCTTGCGAGTGTGACTCCTTGAGGAGCTCATGTAATCCTTCCGGATTGGTAGAACTTTGTATCTGGTATAGGTATAGCTTTGTATCCCGAAAGGTATACCAATCCGGAAGGGTTAAATGAGCTCCTTAAGGAGTCACACTCGCAAGAGTACCTCTTCCCACGCACGTTAACTTGATCGCACTTGTATCCCCACAACATTTACGATGATTGATAGTACAACGATGTAATCGAAAAATCAACCTGAACACAGCTCCGTTAGAAGCATACATTTAACTCCAGGTGATCATAAGTCCATTTATGCAGCTGCAATGAATCTCAGAACTGCCCGATGTCCAGAGAGCTATAATAGATTTAGCAAGAATAGTGTAACTTCACAGATCACTTTATCACTCCATCTAGTCCAGATCAGTTTTTATTTTACTGTGCAGGTCTGAGTAGTTCGCTATTCAATTCGTCTCTTGACATTTATCGCTTGACTGAAAATTTGTCTTCATGAACGTCGAAGAAAACTGGTTGAGCACATCTCCTAGCAATCTCGAGGATGGCCAGACTGCGGCAATCATTACTAATCGCTGGAGTGTTGAGGAACGAGGGATACGGGATCAATGCCGTGTCAAGTCGCGTTGAGCATCGCTAGCCACACGAACACAAATCCCACCAACTAAGTATAGAGAGAAGATTAGAGAAGGAGGATGAATAAGTAGGAAAAAAAGGAAAACAAAAATATCTATGACCTCTCTAAGAGCTCGCGAAGAACAGCTGAGTCTTCGCCCTGTGCTAATTGCCTCCTTAGTGCATAGCATTTGTTCGAACTATCGTATGCAGCAAATACAATAGCAAATCCACCTGAAAGAAAATATGTACACCAGAATATGACAGGCAGAAAACTTTTAATAAAAGGTACGGAAAGACCAGAACAACCCAGTTACCACGAGGATTCAACTCCCGCCTGAGGTCTAGAGAATTTCTCGGTTACCTCATTAAACTGCTATAAAAGCAATAAATAGATGACTTGGATAAGTAGGGGGAAGACAAAATGTTACGGATACCTATAGATCCAGAAGTCGAGCAAAAGTTTGACATGTGTCTCATCCTTTCTCAAAGGCATCTATGGTTCCTAAGGTTTTCCAAACCACGCAGCATCATTAGATATGTAGGGATCTCAGGAGTCTTTGCCTTATCGTACTTTATTAAAATCCTTCCGGGACGGTGTGTATACAAACAGATACATGATTTCTCGAGACCTCGTTGAAAAAAAAAAGTTTTCCTCAGATTTATAGTAACTGTTCAAAAGATTAAATGTGGGAAATTTCAATATAATGCTCTATTTCTGGAAAAGCCTTGTTTACTGCGTTGCAGCAGCGAAAATGATATATGATTCTTTGCTTGTTCGCTCGGCTAGGGTCTATGGATGGCTTTTGGCTAATCTTCTAGTAGCCATTCAATAGCTCTAATCCTGAAGGCTGCGAAGCTAAAACTGGTTCTCATAGGACGTTTTAAGGTCAGAAAGAAGAATACGTTTCGTACTCGAAAGTTTCTTCATACATAAGAGTTATAAGCGTACGAAAACCATATGACCATCTAGGAAAAATCATGGAGCATCAAAGTTACGCGATACACCTAGAGTAATTTCAAAACGGAGAAAAAATCCTGATTATTCGTCGGCGGAGGATGAAATTCCGAAATCTTTCCCACTAAACAAAGTTTTTTATGGAGAAATTCAGTAACAATTCAATAGCCTGAGTCGCGAATTTCGACGCTTCACTAGGTTTTCAAGGAAGCCCTAGCAGTGCACCGTAGCAGCAGAAATGAAAATACGTTTCACACTCGATTTGTATCACTTACTCAGCCAAAGTGTGGGAATCGTTTTTTATTAAACCACGCTATACTCATTCGACAGTCCAGATCCCCGCAAATTTGACACTCAAACTCGTTCTCGAAAAGGTTCTCACAGACCACTGTGAGAGAGAAAAAGAACTGACGTTTCATATTCGGAGTTTTCCTTGCATATATGAGTCATAAATGCACAAAACGTATACAATCTTGTAGAGAAAATCATGCTCTATCAGAATGTCACAAAAGGCCTGAATTATTTCTCGAGAAAATAGAAAAACTTTTTGGTGAAGAACGAAAATCGCGCGCTCCAGGCGACATCGATTATGGTGCTGTCCGCAGTGTTAAACGAGGAAAATCTCGTACGCTTACGAATTGTCGCCGCACGATCGACCAAATGCCGTACCGAAAGCGCTAATTGTTTGAATATCGCTCTTATAGCAGTGTATACGATGTTATTGCCTATATATACGAAAATGCTGAGTAGAATGGAAATCTCTGCAGACCTCGGGCGCCTCCGAAAGCGCGAAGAGACGGAGGATCAATACTCGCCTAATAACTTCAGCTACAAATAAAAGAGACAAACATTATAACGAAATAAATAATGAAAAACGAGGACGATTCGTTTCTCTGACTATACCTTCAGCAATTATGCTGTTCACTCGTAAACGTATTTTTCCGACGTCCACATAGGTTCCGATTAACGGATGAGCTGTAGAGGTGGAGCTTTCACCTTGTATGAGGTTCAGAGCACCACGAAGTAATCCTGACATTCTGGACGAACGACAACACGGTGACAACGATTGATGCACTGATGATGTTCAGTCACGTGGGGAAAACACGCCAGAACAACAGCTATGCTGAAAATCTCGAATTAAAGCGATGAAGCTCTAATAATTTCTTATTCAATCAAGGAAAAAACGGCATTTTGATGGCAAAAACGAAAAGTACAAAAAAGACACGATAGCAAAATTTTGATCAATGGAATAGTGGAGTGTTTTCTTCTTCTCTTTAAAAAAGGAAAAGAAAAAACAAGTGAACATTGAAGGGAGTCGAGATAAGTTTCTGTAATTTTTCTCATTACGCGGGGGGAAAGGGATCGAAGGCGTCACAAAATGAATGCGGAAGAGAAAGTGGGCGTGAAAGCTCGCGGAGAGAATGAAAGGTTTCAGAGCTGAAATACAACGATAAATGCGAAAATGACAACACTCCTGGATTCTATTTCGATCGACAAGAGCTTCAGATCACCGGCGTTAAGCTGAAATTGACGAACGGCAGACAGTCGAGATCACCTTGACGAGAACAAATCAAGGGGCGTCGGTGGTCACATCGCTCTCATCCACGCTCCCCTGCCCGTCTCGCCACTTATCGATCCTGACAATATTCGGGCGATTCCGATGAATGAATATGGAACAGGACGACGACGACGACACATACATCAATTACGTCATCGAAAAGGACTAGGTATCCCTCTATGTCTCGGATTTTGGAATGATACTAGTAGATGTTTACCATCCATCCGTCCACCGATGTCACTCTCAAGTACTCGTGAATCAATGCACAATGTCCGTAAAATTGCGTCGGGAGCACGACTCATACAATTCCTTCCAACGTGAGTAAGGCGCCAATCTCTTCAGCAATAACGTGGCAGGGAATGACATAACGGAGAGTATGACAAAGAATGTAGACCACATCATAGAAAATTCCAACTAATAAGACATTTTCAGAAGCGCGTGTGGCGCAGTGGTCAGTTGTGGTCTGCGTCGCACACATATTCAATGGTTCGGTCTCGCGCACAAGCCTCACCAAGTCATCCATCACCTCAGGGTGGAGAGACTGCAACCAGACTTGTCTGGGAGAATAAGTTAGTGATGACTCAACACAGTGTAGACCACCGCCGGTCATTGTAAAGACCGTATATGCATTCAACCACCCAAACGAACCTCAAAATTGAAAACAAATGTATGGCGCACTCCTAAGGAATTAATCAACGCCAAGAGCTTCATCCTTTATCCTTCAGGACATTTATCAAGATTCAACGTTTGCTGGTGTGATGAGACTCTGCTACAAGTCACTTATCGCAATGCATTTTTCGGCCATCTGGAGACAAGTCGTTTTTCACTTTTCCCTCACAACTTTTGCAATCACTCGTTAGCACAAATTTTAGAGATTCTAATAGTTTGCCTTTTCCCTGGAAATGCCCTTCTAGTGAGTCGTAGTAGCAAAAGTAATAATGAGTTCCACACTCGGCGCGCAGGTTTTTGTTCGCGATGGTCTGTGAAGCGCTGTGCGGAATGGGTTTCGTAACATCGACAATAAACAGCACCGAGGCGATTAGAGTTTGTAGATGGTCCTCCGATAGATTCCACTTTTTATTTGATAGTATAAAAGTAGATGATTCATTAGCTTAATCTGACTTGAAAGGATCTCCATAGAGCAAGGAGAACTTTACATTTTGCAGTTTTAGGCATAGGTTTAATAACGGATTGCTCAACAGTATAATGAAAATTGAAGCCTAAGCCCATATAACAAAGTCTTTTCCAAAATTTCAGACGAAAACCTTAAAAATTTCTATGGAACAGAGAAAAATTCCAAATGGATAACGAAAGTCCTCACAATAATGCGCGCCCGAGCGTGAAACTCAATTCTTCTTGAACATTCCACATATCGCCAGAACGCACAGAAAGCATCTGAGTTCAAAAAACATAGTCTCAGCACCAAAATAAATTGAGATTTATTCAAATCAAACAGAACAATACAGAACAAATTGGATAACTACAAACGTCTCACCACAATAACAGACATTCAGGTCAATCAGTACCATTCAAGATGATTTAAACGATCGCGATCAAGATGCCCATTTGAGCATTCAGTTTCCAAATAAGCACTACGGTGTGGATAATTCCACACACTCCAACTTCTAACATCTGAATGAATAGAAGGTATAGTGACAACAAACGAAGTCCATACTAGTAGTGATTGTGATCGATGTTAACAGGAATTAGTGTAGATTATCGGAGAATGAAATGTAAAGAAGCATATCCCTGATTCGCTTGGAAAGTTGCTGAACAAACTGGTGCTCTCTGCATGGAGCTTGACTTGGTTATTTTGAAATCAATCACATATCTCGAGTTTTACCTCATTCAACAACAATTTTTTTCTTACGAAGAATCTTAAGATTATTAGTGATTAAGCTAAATGGCTTTCTCGCAAATGGACGGAAAAGTGTCAAATACGATGCAAAAGCGACTTAACACTTGCAGATCATTTTCCACACAATGAGCTCATCATGCCTTCTGCACGCATTCAATAGTGTGTTGTGTGTATACGTTCATTACTCCCCTGTAGATATAAATTCTTATCGGGGAAATTACACACAAATGGCCTTTACGAGAGAAAAAAAGTCTGGGTCTATATATTCATTGAAACGAACGCAACATCTAGGCCAGCTTTAGTGCACGATAACGACGAATGGAGATTCGAATGCTAATCGCTCGAATAATGATCAACAATCAATGATCAACATCACTACATTCAATGCAGGTAACCAAAAATGGCACTCCACAAGAAGACCATGGAAAAGGATGTCAACAGATTGGCTACAACCGTTCGAGGTTTTGAATTAGTACACTTGAGAACTTCTACCGTATTGCAAAGACTGGCTATGCCTGTGTTCGACTCAGAAATCCTAATTGATTGTATGAGAATTTACAACGAAATTGACTATAATGCTGAACATAGGAGAGCTACTAGTGGAAATATTAGGCCTACCCGCTTGTCACTTAATCAACGTCAGCACTTAAGCAAAATTTCGCTCGACGTACAGAGAGGGCCATTATCCCGAAACACTGAAATCTACTATGATCCCATACAACTTCTGAATCAGCAGAAACTAAATATACCAACCACCTTTTATACTGGATTAGGGAAAAATCCCCTAAACACCTACAAAAATTCAAATATTATGTTTGTTTCACAAAATATCGGTTATTGTAAATCATAGGAATATGTGAGGAATGCCAAACTTTACTGCGAACAGCTGGCCCGAATTTACGATGCGTTGAAGAACAAGTACCCGACAGTGATTCGTCGAAAGCGCGCGCTGACTCAGTAAGACATTTGTCGCACCTTACATCGTAAAGAAAGCTAAAGCAAAGTTTGATGAACTGGAGGAAGTCGAGATCCTGCCGCACCCAGCCACAGCCCAGAGCTACGCCTTCCGATAGTGGCCTAGCTCCGCTCTTGGAATATTTCCTGCGCGGACAGCGATTCGAGACATTCGATCCGGATGAAGAGGCATGTCAGGAGTTTTTGATTCCAAGGCCAAAGAATGGTAATTTGAGCACATCCGGAGGCTTGCAGAAGATCGTGGATAATGACAGTCTCCAATTTGAATATTCATCATTGTTGTTTCCTTTGAATTTATGTGTAAACTCGAAGTCTCAGCGGGTCTTGAGGAACTTTTCATCTCAACCCAATGAAATATTCTAATGTAACGAAATAGTCTAAAACTCACCAAACTTGTTCAGAGCCAATGATAAACGGATGTCTTTTCTATAAGTGCCAATACAACTATCAAATACAACAGCGTCCTCAATGAGACCTATCATTATATTGCTTCTTAATATCACAAGAAATTATAGATTTAGTGGGTGAAAAACATTAATACTACGATAATTCTGTGCTGACTGCATTTGAATCATAAATAATTCAAAAGCTGCCATAAGCGACAGATAAAAGAATATTAATTGTAAAAGCAAATAATTTAGGAATGTTGAGTGACAAGCGAAAATCCGACTTTAGACGCAAGTTAAACCTGTGGTTCATCCACACTGACGGCGGTGCTGCCCCTTACAACATCGATGAAATCGCTTTGCTGCTAATTTTTCTTCGATATGAACTGTCGCAGCTGTCAGCAACCTAACATAAACGCGTTTGGCCTGGTGAACCGATGTCGGCTTCAAACCCAAATAAGCTGACAGCTAAGTGAAGTGTGTAATCTATGAAGATTCGTTATTTCATCGCTTTAGCAGTGGTATTACGCCAGGAAACACTGATAAATACGCGCCGCCGTAAGGTTAGAACGCGGGTTCAGCTCCCGCCCGAGGTCGAATCATTGCTTACTACTGAATATTTTTAGATAAATACTTGCGACACCATACTGCTTTTGAATCAGTAGAATAAAGAATTTTTTAAAAAAAGCGATTATCAGAATATAGAATGATCAGCACCTGTCATAGTCCATACTAAAACTTTTTACACAACCTGGTATTTCCAAGAAAAATCGTTATCGAGTCTCGATATCCAAAGTGTCACATCAGGCCAACGGAAACTTGGATAAACCATGTTTCACCAAAAATGAGTCCTTACCGACGTAGCGAATTCACGACTGAGTTAGGTTATCCAATACAACCAGAGCGTCTTCACCCGATTATGAAGTTTCATTCGTGCGGGATGTTCTGAATGTACCAGTGAATAAAAAAAACCGAAATAGCTCAAGTGTATGGAACAAAGTACTAGGGGTAAGTTTAGACCAACAAGGTGTACTCCTTTGCTGTTGCTGAATTGCTTCACAAAGACGACTTCGATACTTCTAAATACTTTCATTTTCAATCTATGACGATGATTTTGGGAAGAGTTATTTTTACATTTGCTGGTACCCTCCCGCCGCTGTTTTCATTTGACAAAGGAATACAGTGGACTCGCTGCTGGGCAGCTGAACGTCGTCTGCGATATCATCATCATCATGCCAAAGCGATTTAGAGCAAACCTCCTGAAGATATCGAAAGTGACAAGAAAGTCAAAAAAGGATCTGTAACATGACTACTGATATTTCTAGGTTGCATGTGTGATGTAAATTGGACCTGCTTTCTGTCTGTAACTTTTCAATTAATAGTATTAGCATCATAAATGCTTTAACCTTTAACCTTTTGGGAACGGAGTGTAGTCCATAAAATGCATGACTATGTACTTAGACCTTTCACTGGATAGAAACTGTCCTTAAAATTTTGGTAGTCATTCGACAGTTTGACGATCGGCGACTTGAACAATGCACTTTGTCTTTGAGAAACCCTTTTTGTACACTGCACCAGTAAGGACTATGCCATATTTCACACTCGATTCTCCTTGTTTGCCCGGCTGAGGCAGATTGGTTTTCTAAACTTTTGGTAGCTGTTCGATAGCTTCAGTCTCGATGATTTTCGAGAAATGTTCAAGTTCAAAAACGTCTTTATATAGCGTTTGAAGGTGGAAAGATTAGTAAATTTTACCTTCGGTGTTTTCATCACAAATAAGTAGATATAAATGCACCAAAAGCATATGAGCAAAGGAGAATACATAGAGTATAACAGTCACGAGAAAACCAAGAAGTTCTTAATTTCAAACGGATGAGAAAAGACCATAATTTAATATCGAAAATTGCGGAACACTGCTAATCGTGCTGCTTGATTGATCACCTGTCGTACGCAAAAGGTTAACGTCCACGAGTGCTATAGATTCAGTATTTCTAGGAAAGTAAAAGGTGTTAAGGTGAAATTACTACTTATTACTTCCTAGTCAGTAGTTACTCCAATGGATAAACAAGTGTGTATCAAACCTGAGCTATGACATCTCCTTTGCCGTCATATGAAGATTCTACTACTTTCAATGTGCTGAAAATCTACCAACTTTTAAGCCAAATGTTCTTCATCTACCACTTCTGGAGCGGTCTAAAATAGCATGCAACTATTTGGAAGGTAATAACATAAAATCGTACTTATAGGTTAGACGGCGACAAATTTTTTAAGCCGATCTGATTCGCTGGATAGGATTTTTTTATGGGAATATTTGTAATAGTCAGAAACCTCAAATCTCAGGCTACAACTCCACATCTGTGGTATTCCAAAACACCCTTTTCTACCGCTGTAGCATCCAGAAAAAAAATTATGCTTCTCACTCGCTTTTCGCCTTCATTTCTACCAAGTGTATAAACCTCTAGAAGCACGAAAAGCACATGAGCGTGTAGAGAATTTTCCGTAGTATCAGAATCGCGTTTCATCTACAGTTTCTGTTGATGCGGGGAAGAAATCCTCAATGAAATAACAATAGTTGCCTCCATTTTAAACGCATAATACGATAGATCACTACCGCACTATACGGTATATCATACGATTATCTTACTAACAAGTCGTCTCTGTGGCTTGCTTTCACATTTATCTCTACTATGAACATTTTTGGCGACTTTGCTTGCCGCACAACTTACGTAGCACCGTGGGAAGGATTGATCGCGTTTGGAATAATATTATTCAGTTGAGGATTTTCTCACTGCATCGAAAGAAACTTTGGAGGAAAAGGTGGATTCTGATATTATGTAAAATTAGATGCTGATGTGTTTTCGCGCTTCCAGCGATTTAAACGCATGGTAAAAATGAAGGCGAAAAACGACTGAGAAACAAAACATTATTCAGAATTCAACAGCGTCATAATCATAAACGGTGTTATGAATAAAACGGCGTAAAGGAATTGTAGCCAGAGACTTAAGCTTTCGAATGATTTCTAACACTCCTATGAAAAATTCTTATACAGCAAAGGAGCTCGGCTTGAAGATTCGTTGCCGTCTAACATATAAGTACTCAAAAATTAATCCTTTCTGGACCATGGACTCCTGTGCAACTTCCACCCCTAGCGTGACAACGCTGGGGTCTGGGCCATCTCTTCTGCTTCTTCACCCCCCCCTCCCCCACGTTTGAACGCACTGAATCTGTTATCGTACTATTTCAATTGCATTATTATTGTCACATTACTACTGTTAGCAACATAATACATCTACTTATGATCTAACATAAGAAAATAATAATAATGCAATTGAAATAATAGCTGGCTGAGGAGAAAGTCCGTTAATGCACACGAATTATTCAATCTTATGTTTGTAGCGCACAGTATGCATTATTGTAAATCCATGGGAATATGCCAGGAATGACGAACTCTAGAGCAGCTGGACCAAGTCTACGATGCGTTGAAAGAAAAGTACATCACAATGATTCATCGAAAGCACGTGCTGAGACAACACTGAATCTCACACGGCAAAAAAGACTAAGGAAGACTTTGATGAACTGTAGGGAGTCGAGCTCTTGCCGCACCAGCTTAGACACAGTTCAGGTGCTGGCGCCGTCCGATTATGGCTCAGTTCCGCCGCAATGGAACATTTCCTGCGTGGACGTCGATTCGGAGACATCGAAATCTAGTTGAAGAGGCATGTCAGGAGTTTTCTAATTCAAAGCTCAAGAAATGACCGCATTCGAGCAGATCTGGAAGCTGCAAATCGTTGGCAGAAGATTGAGGATAATCATATTCTTTTTTGAAGGATAATTATTACTGCTTTCCATTAAATTTATGTACGAAGTTTGAGTTTTCAGCAGGTGTCAGGAACTTTTCCCTCAACCTAACACAATAATACGTTCAATCTGTTCACAAGCTGAGGGTTAGAAATGCAGAGATGTGGGTTTATGGTCCCGAAGGTGTTAGGCTAAAACCGACGCAAGAGACTTACAGTCGTACTCAGTGAAGGTGGTTTCCAACCAATGAAAGGCACCAGAAGACATTATTTTGTGGATTTCGCGTAACAGTTTTGCAGACGGCTTCTTCGAAAATAACACTGATAGATGGCGAAACGATTACGCAATTCGACCATCCGTTAGGGAAGTTGCAAAACAGTCCTCTAATTCAGAAATATTCAGGGAAAAAGTTATCAAGTCCAAACATTAGATGGACCAATGATTGCAGGCGTATAGAAGTAGTTGTAAAAAAAAAACAAAATAGGAATAAAGTCCCAAAGCTCTTGGAGCTGATCAATCCTGATCATCCATGAGGGATGCACCATGCATTCATCTTCGAATCTTAGCTTCCTTCGACGTGACTATATACATATCAGGCCCTTGCAATGACTCACGGAGGCATGCAGCTCTATCAATTTAATGCTGTTTATCCTCCCAAGCAAGTCTGCGAATATTCTGCAGCCACTTTACCGGAACCCGGAGGCGTGGCTGGCTCAGTGAGGTATAGCGCGACATCGAACCGTCGACCTTATGCGTAGACTCAGAGCAGCTCTAACCACTGCGCCATATGTGCTCTCTAGAAAGTATACTTTACAGAATCATATCTGCATTATGTATGCTACAGTCCCAAAAGAGAGACGACAAGCAAAAAGGTGAAAAGACCTCGGAGAAATAAAAATGCTACCTATTGTCGATGGGTCAGAATACACATAGTGAAGTAGCTAAATTTACACCATTGGAAGATGAAAAGGAAAGGAATGTTGTAGAGAACAAATACGAGTAAAATATATTTTTGATAATTTTTTGTTCATAACTACATTCAAAAGAGACAAACACCTATGGGGAACTGTGTTAATCATATTCACCTCGACCGCACAAGATCATTCCACGCAAAAGGTCCAGCGCATCATGGACACCATAGTGTCTATGCGGGCGGAATGCGTTAATCTATCATTAGATAATAAATCGAAAGTCAAGATAAGATCATAATACACCTTATTAAAGTGCTTAGTGGAATTATCATCTGAATAGCCAAAAAATGAGAACAAAAATGTTTATTTTCCATAGATGGGAATACTTCCAAAAACAAGCTTCAAGGCAAACGGCCAAGAAATCCCGTAAACCAAATAGAAATCAGACAAACAGAACAACAGCAGAGCGATTTGCATAAAAACAAACAGCTCATCTGAACGACTCAAGGCTCACATTCAAAATCACTCAATACCGTCCAAAATGACAAAGGCGATCAAGAATGAGTTGCCCATTTGAGCATCCAATTCCCATAAAACCATTATGCAGGGAAAATTCGACGCATTCCACACATACATCTAAATGAACGGACTAAGTTCTATTGGAAGTGACAATGATTGATTTTTGAGGTAATCTATTAGCAAATAGTATAGAATATCAAAGAAAAAAAAAAGCAAAAGAACCTTTTGGTATAGTCGCGGGTAGTTGATAGACACAGTGCCAATGGCTACATGAAAAAGTTTAACTTGGTTCTCCTTAAAATATGGACATATTTCAAGTTGTATCTCACTATAGAACCAGTATCCTTTAGAAAGCAAGCTTGAACTGACTGATCAATGGGTAAACTAAAAAGCGTAATCGTAGACGAAATGAGGGGTATAATATGCGATGTAAATGAGACTTAACACCATCCAAGTGACTATGTTTGAGACCTCTCTCAAGAACTCAGTGTAGTCCTATAGAATGTTTTAAGCCTTTCGGAGGTCTAGAATGACATCTTTAGTGATGTAAATGAGCACGTTTCGGCATTCTCGCTTTCTTTCGCGCTCTACGCTGCGCCAGTACCAGACGGCTGGGGCACACTCTTACTACTACTAGCACCTGTACCGAAATGTATAACACTACACAAAGTGAAAGGATCACTTGATGTTGGCTCTAGAGTAACCGAATTTTTATGGCTTACGGCTGTTACGTAAGATTTTAACAACGTCCACTCAGTTATGTTGAGAAATCGCTTAAAAATTCTTTCACTTCGTGTAGAGGGGTACTGCTTTGGCGCTGCCGGTTATTTGTGGTAGGAGTAAGCCGCAGGGCGTGTGGTACTGGTGAGGAGTGCGAGAACGCGGAAACGTACGTATGTCACTATAGATGCCAAACCAGACCTTTAGGGGCTAGAATATTGTATCAGACTGTGGCGATTGAATCTTCGCAGGTTTGAGTTTTCCGAATCCAGGTTGGTTTTTTCTTCTTCATATAACTTTAACCAGTAACATTACAGATAGAGGGTCTTTTAGAAAAAACCAGGTCCTTGTGTCTATTCAACGAGCGGAGTCCACTGTGCAGCATTAGTCGCGCTTACGACGGATAAAGACTTACCGCTGTCCCCTCCAGCTAGTCGATGGTTAACAAAAACATGCCATACAGGTGACCTCTTCGAGAGCCCGGAAAAGACGAAATGTTTTTCAAAATACTTTTCCGCTAGTTCTGAATGCCATGAGTTGGCCGTCATGATTGGATGCTATCGTATTGCACGATGTCGGAAGATCAGATAGTATTGTTCGAGGTTCTGGATCCCCAAACTTACGAACGTCCGCCGTATCGTACAGTTTCCCTATGCCAGAGCCTGATCTGGAAATTTTCAGTCGTTGCAAGATTTATTCCAAGAATATTGACTGTTATACAAAACAGAGCAAAGCCTACTAACAAAAACATAAAGCCTACCCGCATGCCACTTTATCACCATCGGCACTCAAGCGAATTATTGTTCCACGTCCAATGCTATGAGCACGAAACACATGTCGTGATCCGCTGAGGTTTCAAATAATTACTTCACCATGCTCTGAATTGCATAAATCTAAATTTAACAGACACCTGTAATATTGCAGATCAAACTTTTAGGCATATGCAATTCAACATCTATTGGCATTGTTCAGAGCCTATAATATTCGCATTTCATTTCCACGAATGCAATTCCAACAACCAAACACGCTAGTGCTGTCAGCGCAAATATTCGTTGAATTACTTTCAAGAATCACTTAAAATTTCAAATAATTTTGATGGCAAATATTGATACTGCGATATTTCAGCGTTTAGTCCATTTCAACAATCATCAAATTCAAAAGCTCTCATGCGAGACATAAACGGTCAGATCTGCAGACAGTAAGAGGAATTTTTGCAATGCAAAGTCATCAACAACCTGTCATAGCCCGAATTTCTTGGTTCGATTCAGGTAGAAACTGCAGAGACGCTACGACTGCAGGAGCAGAAAGTGTTTTGATCACTTCCATTGATTAAACTCGATGAATTTCGTAACATTAAGAACGTTCGGTAATACATGTCATATGACTTGCTGATGAAGACAGAACATGAACTTGCGAACTATGAGTGATTATAGCAAGAAGTAATCCATCACTGGACATTGAAAAATAGACAAAGCGTATTGCTGAGGTATACCTTAAAAATGATATTAAGATATCGCTAGCATCGGTATTTACGTCGTAGCCGAGGACTTACATTTAA
This sequence comes from Parelaphostrongylus tenuis, assembly GCA_019055375.1. Lineage (NCBI taxonomy): Eukaryota > Metazoa > Nematoda > Chromadorea > Rhabditida > Metastrongylidae > Parelaphostrongylus > Parelaphostrongylus tenuis. The sequence continues at coordinate 9,907 of JAHQIW010006037.1, read as the reverse complement.
GAACTTTTAATGTCTTTACAGAGCCCTTTCCGAGATCATATTTCATGGGATAACCCTAGATAAACATTGATTAGATATGATGCTAGTAAAACAAAAGTGAGCAATAATATGTGAATGTGTGATACCTGTCCTTGGGAACCACGACCAATGAGCAACCGCCTGGCTTTAGACCCATGCGTGTTATTGGGAAATTTAAGAATTGCACTTTTTAGAGGGACGGCTCCAACCTATTGCCATTCTGCCAAAGTAGTGCAGTTTAACCACTGCAAAAAATAAGATAAGTGAAAAATTACGTTGAATAGCTGAACGTTTCCAGATTCTCCACGTTATTACGATCGGACGAACGCGGTCAAATAAAACAACGTTTATTCGCCGCTAAAACTGAACAGTGAAATGACAAGATTCCCTTATTTCTATTGCCAGAAATTCTTGCCGAGTCTTCATGTTCGACTGCAACGTCTTCCAAACTTAACGTATTTATAACATTTTTCGGAAAAGCTGGTTCCTTGGGAAACCGCAAAAGATTTCATTTCGTTCCTCCATTACAGCTATAGCTTCTATATGTTCTTCTCTTTTTCCTCATCGTCATCCGTTTCATCGGGATGATATGAATGTACTAAAACATAGTAAACCAGAATAGCTTTATTGTATTGTATAAAGCACTCGTGGTGGGATTACCCCATTGAGGTGCCCTTGCTTGCTTCCGTTGAAATGCTTCAGGGTGGTGTCTTCGATACCACTAAAAACATTCGTATTAACTCAGTGACGACAAACTAAAATAGAATTAGCATTGTCATATCTGTTGAAAGACATCTGACACTGTCATGATTTCGACGAGGAGATACAGCAGACTTGCTGTTGGGCAGTACACCAAAATCCGCACGGTATCGTCGTCGTCATGCAAAAGCAATTTAGAGTGCACCATCTGATGGTATCCAAGTGAGCAAAGAAAATCAATTAGGATTAAAAACATGACTGCCAATGCTTCTAGACTACATGGGTGATGACAAAAGCACGATCACAACTGTCCGAATAATAAAGTATCATTATAAAAGAGTCAATCTCTAATCCTTCAAAGAAGGTGTGCATTCCATGAAATGCACGATGCTTCCTTACTTTTTTGCTGTATAGATATTATAAATTGGCGTTTCGTATGTTATTCACTATTTTAAAAAACTGCGATTTTGACAACGCTCTCTATTTTTCACAGAACTTTTTTGACGCGTTGAAGTAGCAAAAATAAACATATACTTTGTCGTACAATTTCTTTGCTTTCTCGGCTGGAACCTAGATGAATTTCCATTCCACTTGAGTAGCCATTCATTAATTCCAATATGTTTGATTTCGAAACAATTTTAACTTTTCGAAAGGGTCCTTACATGGTGTTGTGAGAACGAAAAAATTATTATGTTTTACACTCGGAGTTTTCTTCGTAAACATGATTATGTGGGCATTGCGAGCACATGAGCATGGAGAGATATTCAGGGAGCATCACAGCAACAAATAAAAATCTATAAATCACCTACAGCGGAGAAAAAAAGTCCTAATCAAATAATGAAAACCTCAAGCCGCTTATGAATCCCGCTGCAGATCGATCAATTGTCGTGCTTAAAGGATTAACGCCCAGAGTGTCACAGAATCCCTATGTGAACAAGTAAGTTGCTTGGTACGATTATACTTTTCATGGCTCTCTACGTGTTTTACCAGGTTCACAAGGCAGAAGTAAGCTCCCAGCGTTAGTGCATTTCTTGAAAGTTTTCGATGGAAATCAACTTTTTAGCAGCTGTTTTCAAAATTTATAATTATAATTGACTCCGTTCATAACCGGACTGTGGTCCATTGGGGCATCATGGTAGAATAATTTTCTTCGGTGTCGAACTACATTATTTGAAGGAGTTCTCAAGAAAGACTGACTGAGGTGACAAAAAGTTCTATGGAGTACAGCCATTCCATAGTGGAATGCAGCGGGATTATTTGTGATTGTGACTCAAGTGATTCGTTGATAGCGGGTTCATTGTTATCGTAAGTGGCTTAGGCACTTTTCATTTTGGTAGCAGTGGAAGAAAAATCAACCTGTTTCGGTGAGCAGAAAATTTTCATAAGAGTGTTAGTAATCATTCGGAAGCTTGAACTTTGGCTAGTGCGCTACATAACCCTTTGTTCGGAAAAGTCTTCCAATAATGCAGCGGATGGAAAACATTTGTCTTTTACGCGCATATATTCCTCGTAGTACAAAGCTCCTTCTTTGGACTATTAGTAATCATTCGATAGCGTACGATTCAACAATTCCAACAGTATGTACACTTTCAGAAAAGACTGCTTTCCGCAGTACAAAAAAAATTATGTTGACCCACATACGCGAACTCGTATTTATAGCTGATCTACGGGGTGGACGGCGGGAGCAAAGGATGTCGCGGTTTCAACACGGTCAGCGATGAACGGGTCACATGTGAAGTGCGATTTTTGTTATTCAATGAGGCACTGTTACTCTGTTCTGAAAGAAATCTATATTGAACGTATGACTTTAGTACTGTAAGAGTTCCTCCACAGGTTCATATTTTCTTTGTGCTTCCAGCGGAATATTAGTAAAATTGCGCGGCCGATGATTGTTATTGAATTTTACATCGCCACAAAAGGGTATTTGGAAAGGCGGCCACATACCAGGCTAGCGAAAAAGTTGGACTTTTCAATTATAACTATCACTCTTATGAAAAGTTTCTGTCCAGCAAAAGGGATCAGTTTGTCTTCCCCTGCTGAAAAAAACGCAAAAAAAAAATCGTGGTTCATACATAGAGGAATCTCGTTTATGAGAATAGCTCGGAGCTCAGCCTAAAGATACCCACTATAGGTAATCTAATGCGTCCACTGAAACTCGAATTGGCTCGTAGAATGTTCTGTTTGCCTCCTCAGTGTCGATTTGCCCCACTGTATATGTAATCACTTTGATATGCACGTAATTGGGGAGAGTGGAGTGATTGCTCGTATTCACACAAGTAGTATTGTGCCAGCAATGGTTTTCAAAATTGCTGTCACCATTGATTATACCTTCTTTATTTATTTTTTTTGGAGCTTTGTCTCAAAGCAATGTAATTCGATAAGATATTTCAAGCTTTTCATGGAGTGTGATATGGCACTTCTAGTGCTAAACGTACGTTTTAGCCTTCATGTCAGGCCTCATCAGCAGCACGGTGCCTTTCAATTGATCAGTTGATTGTATTTTATTTATATTTCTATTTTTCAATCAACATTCCTTTACGATAACCGCTCGAGGTCTTATTGGATAAAATATCAAAAAGTGTGGAGAGATTCAACATTCGCAGCCTATCATCTTGTCATCGGACAGTGTTTTTGACATCTCGATAAGACTGACTATGAAGATCGCTCTCCCACACGATATTTTTGGGTTGATCGATAAGCCTGTATAGAACCCGTCAGGTTATAACACATTAGCACTCTGTTATTCGTATTCACTGCGTTTATTTTCACTGTGCGGACCCCAGTATTTCTATCAGTCGTTTTCGTTTTCTTCTTGGACGTCGTGAGATACTGATCAAACACGTCTTCTTGCAATCTCAAAGATAGTCTGGATGTGACATCTCATAGGGCGACAATTATTGACACTGGAGAGTGTTGGGGGTGAGAATCAGTCAATGGTACTAGATTTTGTTTGGGAGGATCTCAGCATTGACTTACTATCTGCTGTACACTGATTTATCTTATCAATAATCCACTACATGTCACTTTATAACCCAAATATGCGCTAACAGTGCTTGATGAGGGCTAATGCATGGCATGTCTCTTAGTTATTGATAGCGCCATTTACAGATTTCAATGGTGTTTATTTCAACTACTGAACTCTTTCTACAGGGTGAGACATGCGCGTTGACAAGTATACCTACTTTCGAAAAAGGACATTTGAGCTAGATTCTTCATTTCTTTGAACCCTGTACTCTCCGATTACGGTGCTTCTCTGCTACTTTGGTTTGCTGCTGAGAAGTTGATTATAAGTGGAGATGGCTACTCGAGCATTAATCTCGGTTTCAATGGAGAAATTGAATATGTTTATAGAACGAAGAACCGCAATAAGTTTTCTATGGGAAGTCTGTGGAACATGATTAGAGGCAAGTAGATAAAAGTGCTGGTGATGACTATGGCTGTGAGTTATAGGATTGCAATTTCTCACATCCACTGATCTCAGATGATAGTTAGTCTGATGTGGATAGATGCACAACCTTTTTTTCTCTATGCGCAAAACTAAAGCATATAAAAGTTGATCGTGCTTGACATTTGGGATGTGATTGCAAGCGAGAATAACAAACATGTTGTATAAAAAGTTTTTCCATGAAAAGTGATAAGTGCTGCCGACGATGAGAACATTCATCGGTCTCCGCGTGATGAGCGTTCGTTATAAACCGTGGTACTATCGAATTCAAATTCCAGCCTTCCACGTCATTCTGTTAGAGTGACCACAATGAGATAAGATAGATGTAAAGATTTTTTGTCAAGGCAAGTACTTCTAGTAGGCTTCTGCGTAACCGACAACATATAGTTCTAACGCAGAAGAGAGATTCTGCACGACTGGTCCGCTAATTGTAGTATTCAACAGGAATTGCAGCAGAATGTACAGATCCTAAAAAACTCTCCCTTACCACAGAATAACTTGTGTCATCCATTCAGTGGCAGAGCTGGGTTCCGCAAGAAGTATGACAGTTAGATTTGCATGAAGTGATACCGTTTAATTATTTTCATCGATCAAAATAGTAACAAGGTTGAAAGCCAAACAAGATAGGCCGGTGCACATAGTAAGAAGATCGTATGACAGATGAACGAAACGAACTGTAGAATGGATCCTACGAGAGTGCAGCCGATCCCGAGAACGATTGCCAACACGTACAGAGGACGCATTTGCTCAAAGTGCCCGTTTCATTTATCAACATTAATCGTAGCTATCGATATTCTACGTATCACGATATGAAATTGTAGTCAGCCGCCGTGCACGAATGAAAGCATCACGGTGGACAACGATCGAGAAAAGAAGAAACTGATGGAAAATGTGATGGGGTCTGCATAACTCGTGAAGAGGGACTGTCAAAGTATTTAAGCATCCAAGTAAATATGATGCAATGCATGCTGTATTTGGTGATGCTGACCAACCTTTCATCATGCCGCGAAGTATACAAGTTTCACAGGCCGACAATAAAGTAGCAATAATCTAAGATTGAAAAATGGACACGGAGCACGATGTTTGTTTGTTCATTGCTCTTCGATGCTTTCATGGACTCCTCACCAAAGTATTTATCCCTAGACCGTTTTCAAAGCTAAGTCGCTGTACTCTTTGGTCTATGGAACAAATTTTACATAACCACTGCAATGGGATGATCGCCCTGTTGAGGACGAACGTGATATTATGAACGATATGTTAATTTTAGTGTTATTAGATTAGACAGCACGGATGAAAAGACCTCTTTAGCTGATCAATAACTTTTTATGCGCCCTGGCATGAGTTCTTCTTAGGATATCAGAGAAAATTGAAAATTCGGCATGAAGATGAGGAAAGAAGAAACTAGTCATCAAATCGTAATCAAACTCATTCATGCATGTGGGCATCCTCATAAAATTCTAATGATGAGAAATAATCACTCGAAGGAAACCATGAGTTTTGCGTGGATGAAGATGACCTCTTCGTGAAAAAACTTTGAAAACAAAATGTCGTCATAGGCGCGAGCACAAAATTCTAGTGATTAGAATCTTTCCTTATGTGATCCATCCAGATAGACGTGGGAATACGTGATATTGATGCAATCATGAAGGAGTGACCAAGAACTGACCGACTATTAGCCTCACTATGGACATGAGCAATTTTGAGAAGAGAGAGGTATTGCTGCTGACATTAGATTTTATTTGAAGCGAGTGGCGCAGAACAAGATCGCGTTGCTCTACAATGTTCCATAAATACATCTGGCATTTGAGAAGAAAGTATCAGAGAAACGCACTGACGTCGCATAAAACTGGATCATAATTTTTACGTGAGAGCACCATTGTCGTGTCCATGGAAGCTTTTTGGCATCCTTAGTCTTAGTCCCGTGAAACCTTAAACGTTTATAGCATAGAGTCGTGAACTTATTAAATAAATGTGCATTAGTTGACTCCAACTTAATGTATATCGGAGGAAAACTTCTCTTGGAGAAAGGTTCGTTACCAGTTTAATTTTTCATTAGGTATGATCCAGCCGTTACCTCCCAGTTGTTATAACGATCATAGAGTATTATTTTTCCATTTGGATCAAGAAATTCTTCAAAAACGCCTAGAGAATTCATACTTCTAGCTCGTAAAAGACTATTTTTCTATTTAGAGAAGACTTTTTCGCGTTTTTCAGAGCAGGACCAAGGCGAAAAAATCAATCAATTCTTTCTCATCTTTCATTTCAACTGAGGGTGTGAGCCGTTATAGTTATGCATTTGTGAATTTTCAAAAGCGTCAGACAAATCAGTGAAATGTGTATGGCAAGTGTTTTTATGAACTTCTCACCAAGTACTTGGATTTTCTGACTTGGCAAATTACCTCTTCGGATTCACCACTCTCGTGCCATCGTCTATGTGAAGAGCGTAGTCCAACTCTTTGAAGTCCTCTAGGAATTGAGCTACGACACAGTGGCGTCCGGAAAATAACGTATCTTCAAGTGTCATCAGTGGCGCAAAATCTGCATCGCTTATATTTTCCACACCTCTCGTACTGTTCGCTTTCTTATCAATGTCCGTAGAAATATAGAGACACCCACATTGCGATGAGGACAGCTAAGATTCCGATACCTTTTGCTAGTTAATACCTGAGACTCATATCTTTGAACAAACAGTAACATCGCACACTTTCTGAAAAAGAAACGCCGAATTCTTGCTGATAACAAATTCACCATCTCTCTTGGAAGCGCAATGCAGCTCCTGGACATGCGATGATGGCACTTTAGTGGACTGACAGTTTGGCGACCACCCACATCACTGTAATTTCATACGAAACTGATAAGCAAATCGTACACTGAAGGCAATTAAACAAATGCAATTGCTTATCAAAAGAATATCGACGTTTTCAGTGAGTTGTTATCAGTGAAAAGCAACATTCACAATGACAAATGTTGATCTTTCTCCTTCACAAGTTTATAAAAACAATTCTCAATGGAAAAAGACGAGAACAAAACTATACTCGATCAGTCACCAAGTCAAAACTTCACTGACTCCATTTGGTGATGAAATTATAAGAAGCTACTACAATGGCCTGAATCAGCCTATTCAAGAGAAACAATTTTTTTTTCTCAAAAAAACCTTAAACGATCTACGCTATAGATTGTTCTCAAAACAGCTGAATTATATAGTAAAGGGTTTGAGTATAACATAAGCTATGTGTATATTCTAGAGTATGAACAGAAAGTAGTACATTACAACAAAAGAGTTAGGGGCGGCGGGAATCCCAGATGTCAAATTCCAAATGCCGAAGGAGGAAAAGTATGCAATAGTTAGAAACGCATAAAAGATATTGAACTATAAAGGAGTCTTTACCGCTCATATTCTTAGAAGACAAATTTACGACGAGGAAAAATTTGAAAAAGAAAGTGATGGTAGACATTCAAAAATTGCATAAAGTTAGGGTTCAGCACTTTCTTGGAAAATCAACCGCCCCAACTGAATGCAAATGTCTGAACTATGAATTGAATTTTCATGTGAAACAGAAATCGGCAATCAGTTTTCTTTACAGCGTAGTTATCTCAAACCACTGCAAATTGAGGAAGATCAATAAATTGGCGTCTAAGAAATGCACATAGTGCTGAATTCACTTGAAGACATGAATTTTTTCTCGAATAATTCAACCATAAACTTCCCACGACATAACAAGATTGAGAACCATTACCATTGAATGTAACTCATTTCAAGAATTTCACAGGTCGCTGTATAGGAATGGAATGTGAATAAGATAACATAAGCAGCACAAGTTAGATGACATCGCTTTTTGATCTTCAAAAACGCTATTACCTTTGTTAGAAGTTCACTAAAATTGGATCAGCATACTCTGACTTGAGAATAACTTTATCATAGAGTGGCTATGTATGAAACATTTCTGCTCGAAAACACACACGAGACGGTAAACACGTAATGTACTAAAAACATCCCGCTTGTAAATCCACCAACCGTAATAAGGATGTCAAATGTAAATCTACGAAATCTTATTCATAATATCACATGTGTGACTCTTAGACATGAGAATAGCAACCACTGATCCAGAAAGCCATCACGTCTACAAAGGTTTATAACTGTTAATTAACAGACAATGGAATTGAGGTTTATTGATGCCCTCATTTCACGTAATAAGCAGACGCAACACTTTCTTCAGTGTTGGTTGAATAGAATGAGTCGTTAATAACCCAACATCTGGAGAATAATTTGCGTGTTTTCGTCGGCTTAGGCGTTTACGAAGAGATAGTGTAGATTTTTTGAGGTTAAAGTTTTTTGCTGAGCTTGAGACTAAACTCCAGCATTTTAAAAGAAATCCGACTTTGCATCGAATTTCTTATGATACTGGTCAGAAGAAAATTCCATGTCGATCATTTTTCTCGAGTCACAGTTGGCTCAACCGACGCACCATACCAATCCATAGTTTTGCTCCATATTTCAAGAAATCATCAGAACAGTTGTTAAATAAAACAAAGCGACTTACCCTGTTCCTCAGAAGTTATCACAACCAAACTTGGCGACCTAGTCGCAATATACCGGATACTTTTTGGTGACCTAACTTTGCCACCGTCATCATGAGATAAGGCACGGAGACCTATTGCAATCCTAGAATGATGAAGGGTAGCTTAGAAAAACACAGAAATGGAAGAAAAAGGAAGTGGCAAATTTTGGTTCAATTTTTATGTTGTTATTGTTCTCGTCACTGCACTTCTAAAACCGAAATGTTGAGTTTTCTTCACTCTGATGAGGATGAACTATGTTTGTAGATAGCAGCTCCGTACCAATGAACATCCCTATCGTCACAGTGAGTTAATAGATAAGTGGTTGTTAAGGTTACTGAATAAATTTCTGTTGGCGATACAAGAAAAAACTCTACCAATAGATAAGCGAGAGACTATGGTATTTGGATGTGATGGGGTTGTTATGATATTTTCATGAGCATAAGTCAACATACAGTCCCTATAATCGTAAGCAACAAGATTTAGAGCCAGAGAAACATTAGGTCTCGAGTGTGACTACGACACTGTACAAATACTCAGTCGATTCAAATTTCTGCGATTCAACAAATATATATGTATATATATATACGCACATTTCCACATGTATGAGCAGTTACATATATATTGACTGCTTAAACTTCTACTGAGGTTCTGGAAACCAATCAAATAAAAAGGTCCTTTGACTCGCTTCTTAACCATTGAAAAGTTAACTGCAAAAACGCAAGGCAGCTTCTGGACATGCGACGATTGGCAGTTTAGTGGACTGACAGCTCGGACCCACACCACAGTAATTTTGTACGAAATTGACGAGCAAATGGTACACTGACGGCAATTAGGCCAACCAAAACTAGCCTCTTTCATTCATTACTTGAAGAAACTCATATTCGATTTTGTACTCATCACACATCGATTGAAAATGCTGAGAGTGATGTTCAGAAAATAAGTAACGAATACCACCGAGTTGGTGCAACACATAGTGCTGTGGCTAGCAAATGGAAGAGAGTCAGATAGAATCAAACGTCAAACGAAGCGCCGCGTTTCTGCGGATTTGATTATCGTCGCAATCCTCACCTTTCTTTTTTAACATGTGTAATTAATTATAAAAGAATATCAATGTTTCGATGGAATATTATTAATGAAAAGCAACATTCACATGAGCATAAAACTATGCTCAATCAGTCCAAGTCA